>BLSH010185810.1:840155-854625 GCA_018402905.1 Glandirana rugosa
TTCTCGCAGGAGATTTTGACCGGTTCTCTATGGAGCTGGGTCACATATCTCCGCAGCAGGTCCGGTGCGTTTTTTCACAAAAACGCTGTGCGACTTTTGGTCCTTTTCAGGTTTGAATTCAGCCCAAAACGGTGCTGACAAGATGAGGGAATATTCAGTGTTGAAGGTGTTTGTTACCCCAAGCATTTCAGATTCCTGATATGTGCCTGCTGCTGTACCATGTACTTGTATGAAAAAGTATCCTGTTCTCTTTGTATTGCTTCTTTTGTGTGAAATACCTGGTGTTCCTGTCAGTCCCTCTGCTCTCCTATTAAAAACTGACCACACTAATCAGGAGAACACACCGTGGCCAGTTCTTTAGCTGTGCTGGCAACTCCGCCTACTCTCCTCCAATGATTAGACTTGTCCTGACACCCCCCCCCCCGCACAGCCATTCACTAAGAAGCTCAGTGTATTGTTGCTTCTCCACCCTCAGCTCTTATAAGCTGGGAACAGAGAGAATGTGATCATTTATAAAAAAAGGGCATGAAAATAAGGTATTCATAATGTTTTTTATATCTATACACAAATGTTTTGCCTTCTGTTTCAATTTTAAACTGAATGAGTTGTTTTACAAGATGATCGTTTACAATCACTTTACGTCTTCTGGGAAAATGATTGTGATAGACTGGGATAAGGATGGTTTATGAGGTGTATGGTGATATTTTAACTCCTGGGTTATGTTCCTTCCTTCCAGATTACATTGGGGCAGTCCCAGAAGTATTAAAAAGAAAAAAAAAAAAACACCTTTAAGGGTCCATTCACACCAGAACGTGGCATGAGAAACCAGCGTTCTGTGCGCGTTTCCCACACCATATTTAAAACGCACTAGGTGTACAATCTGCTGTGGGTGTTGGTGTATTCCTAACAACACCCCAAATGTGGGGTGAATGTAAACTCAACAGGAATGCAGTGTGGTTCCTGTACGATTCATATGCTGTTCATAGTGTGAACTGAGGCTTAAAGTGGTTGTCAACTTGTGACAACCACTTTAACCTACAGGTCATCCTATAATAAGGCTGACCCGTAGGTGCCCTGCATATCTCTCAAACCTGCATGGTTCAGGAGATATACAGTGTACTAGATGTGCCAATGTCATTTCGGCACATGTGCAGTGAAGAAACGGCCTCTGTGCCGTTCCTTCTCTGAGATTGTGCCGTGAGTGGCAGCTCCCGCAGCCAGTCCGGTTCTGTGACTGGCCAGAGTCGCAGCCCCGGAAGGAAGAGGGGCTGAAGATGGATGCTGCCTGTACAGGGGACATCGCTGGATTGATTTCAGGTAAGTGACACCTAATGGGCTACTATGCGATACATAGTAGCCCATTATGTTTCTACTTTGCAGGGGAATATAGAGGAAGTAAACCCCATCAGGGTTTACTTCTTCTTGAAGCTGGGTACACATGGGCCTCAAAATCGGTCAGTTCAGCAGGAACCAGCAGACTATCGGCCCGCGTGTACAGCTCCTCATCTGACAGAAGCCGGTTTTACGGCCAGCTTTTCTCGAACAAGCATGCTAGAAAACCAATGGCTGTGATAATTATGGTGTTCTGACGGGAAGAGGCAGACCCCCTGTCAAAACACAATGGGGTTGATTTACTGAAGGCAAATAGACTGTGCACTGCACAAAGTGCAGTTGCACTCTGGAAGAGCAGTTGCTCCAGAGATTAGTAAATGAGCAGAAGCTCTGCTGACTTCCATCATCCAATCACATGCAAGGAAAAATGCTGATTTTTTTTTTTATTTTCCTTGCACGTGATTAGGTGTTGTTTTCAAAGTGAAACCTTACCTCATTTACTAAGCTCTGGAGCAACTGAACTTTGCAAAGTGCACAGTTTATTTGCCTTTAGCAAATCAACCCCAATATCTCAGTGGGGAGATCGCCGCACTAACATCAGATACGGCGATCTGTAAAAAAAAGGTCCTATGTGTACCCAGCATTACCGTATCTTCCGTCACTATAGCCTGCAAGCACAGGAATGATCCAACACAATGTGCCATTTCCTTGAACACATTATATAAACAAGAAACACAATAGACAACAAGAAACATTTGCAAAGTACTTGACTCCACTGACTAGTTATGTTAGCCTTGTCAGGAAATGGTCTTGGCTGTGCACCATATTCTTATTTCATTACTGGATTTCCTGTATTAACTATAAAGTGTTAGCAACAAAAAACGGCCTTAACACTTCTGCGGACCTCTGAGGGCTTGGTAACTTTATAAAAACATTTAAAAGGAACCCCACCCTCTCATGGGGTCTAATATGATATCTGACATGTGCAATACAAACCAACCACACGCACACACAGCGAGAAGAATGAATAAGGCCATTAGCCATAGCTAAAGGGTATCAGAATTTGGAAACAAACATTTAAGGTTAGTTCACACCAGAATCGCAAAGCAACACAGTCCGTGATTCCTTTGCTTTCCCCTGCAGCGAGATTTGGCAGCCCATTCATTTGAATGGGCTGCAATCGCCCTGGAACACACAAAGATTAGTGCTTGCACTACTTTTGAAAAATGTATGGTAATGCGGTACGTTTTCGGTTCCATTAACATGTATTGGCACCCACCCCACAGATTGCAAAGGCAGTGCGTTTTGAACATGGAACCAGCGTTCTAGTGTGAACCGTCCCTCAAAGAAGTCCTATGGTCTCAGCATACACTTTCATTTTATAAAATTACAAACAATAATTATTTTTGACAATCCAGTACAAGGTTACTTGAAAAATCATCTTTCATGTTGTGCTCCCTTTTGATTCGATTATGAATTCATTTCCCACTAAGAGTGTTCACAGATGCTCTTTTCTGGATTGAGCCACTGCCAACTTAATTATGAAACCCACTCTTCCACTTAGAAAAGGTGGTAATCTTATTTACTTACAAGTTCAGTGCAATATCCTATTTGGGGAGGGCGATTTGTCATAACCCCTCCCCCTCCATCAGAGGGCTACACTATGGAAGCTTGCTGCCAGTGTTTTATCGAATAGTGCCCTCCGTCGTTACTGCAAGCGCAGTAACAAACGGCCCTCCAGCTGATAGGTTGATGACGTAAACACAGCGCATGCGCAGATCGTTAGAAGGGAGACACTATTCAAAGCTACACAAACAGCGGAGAGAGACCGTACTTGTCACATTCTGCCTTGCTGTTGCGGGGCGGCTTTTCCCATGTGCTGAAGGGCGAGTTTTGTCTGTGTTGCAGGACGGGTTTGGAGTGTGCTGCAACCCACCCTTGGACACAGCGAAAACCCACCGTTCAACACACCAAACCCGTCCTGCAAACCCACAACAGCGGGGCAGAATGTGACAAGAGGCAGTATGTTGCCTCCTCATCACCTGTTTTAACCCCCTAAATGCAGCATCCCCACACCCCAACCACGTGCAATGCACACAGTTGTGGGGTGGTTGCAGTGCACCCTGGGTATACTTCCAGCCACAGCATGTGTACACCCCAGCTGCAGCTAAAGGGGGAGTAGTTGGGGGTGGTAAAAAAAAACGTAATCTCATGGTTTTACTGTGTGTCCCCAACCTCACATGTGAACAAGGCCGTGGTTCCCATCTGCGTGCTGCATGTAGGGCAGCCCAATCATTTCAATGGGCTGCCCTAGCAAAAGAAATTCAGGAAAAGAAGTCCCCGACAGTTGTTTAAAAATTGCGCTGCATTAAAACAGCCCACATTTGTCAATGTGTGGGGTACCATTAACATCCCTGGCGGTATGATTATGTCAGATTTTTGCGCCTAAAAGCGGGACATTTTTTCGCATAGAAATTTGGCGTTTTATATTGTAGGCCTGTAATTCTTAGGAATAACTCACTTAAATCTGTCCAAACAAGAGTCTAGTAGACATCCCGGGTATGATAAAGTTTGAAACAACAAAATCATAAAATTATAATATAATAACTATAAATAATTATCAAAAATAATAATAAAATGTATTCAATAACGTAATTAAATCAAAACACGGACATTTGCTCAGTTGCAGAATTGTCGCTGTCGTCACTTTCAGTGTCTGATGACGAATTTCACCACAAATCAGTATCACTCAATTCTGAAAGTGATTCTTATTTACTATCTCTGTTTTCTAGCTGGTCAAAAAACGCTTTTGACATAAAGGGACGCTTTTTGGATGGCATGGGCATTCTCAAGTCTCCAGGCAGAAAGAATGGCATATATAATATAAAAGTGCATGCAGGGCACTGGGAAAACCACTAGGGACAAAGGGGATGTGAAATGATTTGATACAGTAATGTAATCTTACAGATTACAGTGTACTGCATGTGTTATGTGTGTTTCACTTTTTGAATTTGCCGCCATTGGGCGAAGATTCTGCCGGATGATACAGCGGGGGGACATCGCAGGATCCAGGGGACAAGGTAAGTAACGCTGCCTGGATCCTGCGATGCGATCCCGAGTGTGGCTCGGGGTTACCGCTTTTGGTAGTGAAAATTAACCCCAAGCCACCCTCGGGATAACTGCTGAAGAGGTTAAGAATTAACTCCTTCATATCTGCGCTGTAGCCGTCATTCGGCTATATCTACTTTGTTTGGAAGCCGTCAGTAGACTTTTTCCCAAGCATGCGCTGTTTGCATGTCCCTGCGGGGGCGTACACCGCACTCTGTGATCATGGAGTCTATGAGACTCGGCTGATCACAGATTGCAGTAAGAGGCCGGTCCCGGCCCCCTACCACATGATCAGCTGTCAGCCAATGACTGCTGATCACGTGATGTAAACAAAAGATTGGTGACAGTTTTTTCTTTCAACACCGGCTTCTGTCAGAGGGACATTGGTCCCTCACGCAGAGAGCCGCGGGTGGCTGTCTGTGTCCACTAGTGCCCCCTGCCAGTATCATTTCTCACCAGTGCCCACAGTGCCACCTACCAGTGCCCAGCAGTGCCACCCATCAATGCCCACCAGTGCCACCCATCAATGCCCAGTGTCGCCTATCAGTGCCACCTATCATTGCCAACCAACAGTGCAGCCTCATCAGTGCACATCAATGAAGGAGAAAAAATTAACGGTTTTCAAAAATTTATAACAAACTATGAAACTGTTTTGTGTTTTTTTCTAAATTTTCGTTTTTTTAGCAAAAAATAAAAAAACTCAGCAGTGATTAAATAACACAAAAAAAAAAACTTTGTGGCGAAAAAAAAAGATAAAAATTTCATATGGGCACAGTGTTGCATGACCGCGCAATTGTCATTCAAATTACAACAGCGCTGAAAGCTGAAAATTGGTCTTGGCGGGGGTCCAAGTGCCCAGTAAACAAGTGGTTAATGGAACCCCAAAAGAGCAGAGCATTTGTCTGCGTGTCAGGAACAAGTGCGATTTTGCGCACGGTTCATGACATGCAGTAACTTGAACCAAGCTTTAAACTGGGGTGCTTCGAGACTGAAAAAACTTTTCAAGGGTGCCCTGACTGGAGAAAGGTAGAGAAATACTGCTCTAGCCTATACTGGTTAATAAGCTCAAGGCTAAAACTAGCTATAAAATCCAAGATCAGAAGGGACAGGGTTAACTAAAATAACAGGAGCGGCAATAAACAGGTTAACTCACTGTGATACAGTAAGGTGACCACTACATACATATATAGTAGCACAGACCTAGCTATCTCGCACAGTGTATGTGAGATAACTATAGGACACAGATAAGTCTGTCACAAGGATTTAAATGTGCACCCAAGAAGCTATGGGCAAGTGCAGTAATCAATTAGAACATGGGAATACTTGCCTAATAGTCTCTGCTTTGGTTCTGGGTGAAAATACAGCAGCAAGCCCTCTATGTGGTCTTCAAAAAATCCTTCAATCCACTTCCTTCCTCAGTTTTTTTTTTAACCCAGCCTACCATAGACAGGAAGTGTATACATAATTAAATGTGTATATTGATAGCACAAGTATTCACAATTACAGACAGTACAGAACAGCAGATCGTTACATATGATGTTCAATTTTTACCATAGGTAAACTTTGATATATTGCAGCTTGGCGGCTGTGCTCCTTTTCATTTTCCAGGCTCAAAATTGGCTTGAATTGGCCTGAATTGGCACCTGAACTGGACCCAAACATGCACAGGACCGTTTTGAAATCGGCTCCACAGCCCCCCCGGACCTGTATGAACTGGCTCCATTAAGAGCCGGTCACACCGCATGTCATGCGAATTGGATGCGGAGAAACCTGCATCCAATTCACATATATGTAAACCCAGCCTGAATCATCTGTGGCCGGTGCATTCCTCAATCCCTGAAATGTGTGTGTGTATATATAGAGGGCATGCTCACTTGCGGCTCTGGGGCCCGGAATGCCCTGGCCACAAATTGTTGGCCTGTACAAGTGACAGAAAAAAAAGACATCTCCATATATTCAGCAAAGAGACAGCCCAATCCAACAAAGAGTTAGATAGCTTAGTCAGGTTTGTGGTTCATTTTATCTCACCAATCATTTCCATTTTTAGCAGGGGGTGCACATTTTGTGTGGGTGATTTTAATGTGATTCCACAGCCCATTGAAGTGAATGGGCTGCCATATGCACACTTGCTGCCCAAAAGAAGCTCCTGTGTCTTTTTGGGTGACAAGCTTCATGCAATTTTTTTTAACTCCTAGCAGACTGCCTGTCAACTTACTGCGGACGGGCGGCCTGTGCTGGCAAAGCAACGTGCCCATATTCTGTCACATGGTAAAATTGCACTGTGTTTGGGGTGCCACTTAGAATGAATGCCACCCAAACGCACGCTGTACGTTTTGCAGCGATTGTGGTGAGGTTTGGAATCACAACTCCACCCGCAATCAAAATTGCCAAGGGTGAATGGGGTCTTAGGCAGAGGGAAGGGTTTTTGGCCCCACAGACTTCAATGGGAATGTGCGACATGAGCGTAATCTGAGCATTTTGTTGCTCATTTTTCTGGCCAAACAGCAGCTCTCCACCCCTAATCCCCTCCCCCTAGTGCTTTATATTCGCTAAAATAAAAACACCTGCAGCTTGAATACACTTACATTTCTATAGGACCCCGGTATACACGTGTAATAGAATTCTATAGGACCCCGGTATACACGTGTAATAGAATTCTATAGAACCCCGGTATACACTTGTAATAGATTTCTATAGAACCCCGGTATACACGTGTAATAGATTTGTATAGGACCCCGGTATACACGTGTAATAGATTTCTATAGAACCCCGGTATACACGTGTAATAGATTTCTATAGAACCCCGGTATACACTTGTAATAGAATTCTATAGAACCCCGGTATACACTTGTAATAGATTTCTATAGAACCCCGGTATACACGTGTAATAGATTTGTATAGGACCCCGGTATACACGTGTAATAGATTTCTATAGGACCCCGGTATACACTTGTAATAGATTTCTATAGGACCCCGGTATAAACTTGTAATAGATTTCTATAGGACCTGGGTATAAACTTGTAATAGATTTCTATAGAACCCCGGTATACACGTGTAATAGATTTCTATAGGACCCCGGTATACACGTGTAATAGATTTCTATAGAACCCCGGTATACACGTGTAATAGAATTCTATAGAACCCCGGTATACACTTGTAATAGATTTCTATAGAACCCCGGTATACACGTGTAATAGATTTGTATAGGACCCGGTATACACGTGTAATAGATTTCTATAGAACCCCGGTATACACGTGTAATAGATTTCTATAGAACCCCGGTATACACGTGTAATAGATTTCTATAGAACCCCGGTACACACGTGTAATAGAATTCTATAGAACCCCGGTATACACTTGTAATAGATTTCTATAGAACCCCGGTATACACGTGTAATAGATTTGTATAGGACCCCGGTATACACGTGTAATAGATTTCTATAGGACCCCGGTATAAACTTGTAATAGATTTCTATAGGACCCCGGTATAAACTTGTAATAGATTTCTATAGGACCCGGGTATAAACTTGTAATAGATTTCTATAGGACCCCGGTATAAACTTGTAATAGATTTCTATAGGACCCCGGTATAAACTTGTAATAGATTTCTATAGGACACGGGTATAAACTTGTTATAGATTTCTATAGAACCCCGGTATACACGTGTAATAGATTTCTATAGAACCCCGGTATCCACGTGTAATAGATTTCTATAGAACCCCGGTATACACGTGTAATAGATTTCTATAGGACCCGGGTATAAACTTGTAATAGATTTCTATAGGACCCCGGTATAAACTTGTAATAGATTTCTATAGGACCCCGGTATAAACTTGTAATAGATTTCTATAGGACCCGGGTATAAACTTGTAATAGATTTCTATAGAACCCCGGTATACACGTGTAATAGATTTCTATAGAACCCCGGTATACACGTGTAATAGATTTTTATGGAACCCCGGTATACACGTGTAATAGATTTTTATGGAACCCCGGTATACACGTGTAATAGATTTCTATAGGACCCCGGTATAAACTTGTAATAGATTTCTATAGGACCCCGGTATAAACTTGTAATAGATTTCTATAGGACCCCGGTATAAACTTGTAATAGATTTCTATAGGACCCCGGTATAAACTTGTAATATATTAACATATTCTGTCACATGGTAAAATTGCACTGTGTTTGGGGTGCCACTTAGAATGAATGCCACCCAAACGCACGCTGTACGTTTTGCAGCGATTGTGGTGAGGTTTGGAATCACAACTCCACCCGCAATCAAAATTGTCAAGGGTGAATGGGGTCTTAGGCAGAGGGAAGGGTTTTTGGCCCCACAGACTTCAATGGGAATGTGCGACATGAGCGTAATCTGAGCATTTTGTTGCTCATTTTTCTGGCCAAACAGCAGCTCTCCACCCCTAATCCCCTCCCCCTAGTGCTTTATATTCGCTAAAATAAAAACACCTGCAGCTTGAATACACTTACATTTCTATAGGACCCCGGTATACACGTGTAATAGATTTCTATAGGACCCGGGTATAAACTTGTAATAGATTTCTATAGGACCCCGGTATAAACTTGTAATAGATTTCTATAGGACCCCGGTATAAACTTGTAATAGATTTCTATAGGACCCGGGTATAAACTTGTAATAGATTTCTATAGAACCCCGGTATACACGTGTAATAGATTTCTATAGGACCCCGGTATACACGTGTAATAGATTTCTATAGAACCCCGGTATACACGTGTAATAGATTTTTATGGAACCCCAGTATACACGTGTAATAGATTTCTATAGGACCCCGGTATACATGTGTAATAGATTTCTATAGGACCCGGGTATAAACTTGTAATAGATTTCTATAGGACCCCGGTATACACGTGTAATAGATTTCTATAGATCCCCGGTATACACGTGTAATAGATTTCTATAGGACCCGGGTATAAACTTGCAATAGATTTCTATAGGACCCCGGTATAAACTTGTAATAGATTTCTATAGGACCCCGGTATAAACTTGCAATAGATTTCTATAGGACCCCGGTATAAACTTGCAATAGATTTCTATAGGCCCCGGTATAAACTTGTAATAGATTTCTATAGGACCCCGGTATACACGTGTAATAGATTTCTATAGAACCCCGGTATAAACTTGTAATAGATTTCTATAGGACCCGGGTATAAACTTGTAATAGATTTCTATAGGACCCCGGTATACATGTGTAATAGATTTCTATAGGACCCCGGTATAAACTTGTAATAGATTTCTATAGGACCCGGGTATAAACTTGTAATAGATTTCTATAGGACCCCGGTATACACGTGTAATAGATTTCTATAGATCCCCGGTATACACGTGTAATAGATTCCTATAGAACCCCGGTATACACGTGTAATAGATTTCTATAGGACCCGGGTATAAACTTGTAATAGATTTCTATAGGACCCCGGTATACACGTGTAATAGATTTCTATAGATCCCTGGAATACACGTGTAATAGATTTCTATAGGACCCCGGTATAAACTTGCAATAGATTTCTATAGGACCCCGGTATAAACTTGTAATAGATTTCTATAGGACCCCGGTATAAACTTGCAATAGATTTCTATAGGACCCCGGTATAAACTTGTAATAGATTTCTATAGGACCCGGGTATAAACTTGTAATAGATTTCTATAGGACTCGGGTATAAACTTGTAATAGATTTCTATAGAACCCCGGTATACACGTGTAATAGATTTCTATAGAACCCCGGTATACACGTGTAATAGATTTTTATGGAACCCCGGTATACACGTGTAATAGATTTCTATAGGACCCCGGTATACATGTGTAATAGATTTCTATAGGACCCCGGTATAAACTTGTAATAGATTTCTATAGGACCCGGGTATAAACTTGTAATAGATTTCTATAGGACCCCGGTATACACGTGTAATAGATTTCTATAGAACCCCGGTATACACGTGTAATAGATTTCTATAGATCCCTGGAATACACGTGTAATAGATTTCTATAGGACCCGGTATAAACTTGTAATAGATTTCTATAGGACCCGGGTATAAACTTGTAATAGATTTCTATAGGACCCCGGTATACACATGTAATAGATTTCTATAGATCCCTGGTATACACGTGTAATAGATTTCTATAGATCCCTGGAATACACGTGTAATAGATTTCTACAGGACCCCGGTATACACGTGTAATAGATTTCTATAGGACCCCAGTATACACGTGTAATAGATTTCTATAGGACACCGGTATACACTTGTAATAGATTTCTATAGGACCCCGGTATAAACTTGTAATAGATTTCTATAGGACCCCGGTATAAACTTGTAATAGATTTCTATAGGACCCCGGTATAAACTTGCAATAGATTTCTATAGGACCCCGGTATAAACTTGTAATAGATTTCTATAGGACCCCGGTATAAACTTGTAATAGATTTCTATAGGACCCGGGTATAAACTTGTGATAGATTTCTATAGAACCCCGGTATACACGTGTAATAGATTTCTATAGAACCCCGGTATACACATGTAATAGATTTCTATAGGACCCCGGTATACACGTGTAATAGATTTCTATAGGTCCCCGGTATACACGTGTAATAGATTTCTATAGGACCCCGGTATAAACTTGTAATAGATTTCTATAGGACCCGGGTATAAACTTGTAATAGATTTCTATAGGACCCCGGTATACACGTGTAATAGATTTCTATAGAACCCCGGTATAAACTTGTAATAGATTTCTATAGGACCCGGGTATAAACTTGTAATAGATTTCTATAGGACCCCGGTATACATGTGTAATAGATTTCTATAGGACCCCGGTATAAACTTGTAATAGATTTCTATAGAACCCTGGTATACACGTGTAATAGATTTCTATAGGACCCCGGTATACATGTGTAATATATTTCTATAGGACCCGGGTATAAACTTGTAATAGATTTCTATAGGACCCCGGTATACACGTGAAATAGATTTCTATAGATCCCCGGTATACACGTGTAATAGATTCCTATAGAACCCCGGTATACACGTGTAATAGATTTCTATAGGACCCGGGTATAAACTTGTAATAAATTTCTATAGGACCCCGGTATAAACTTGTAATAGATTTCTATAGGACCCCGGTATAAACTTGCAATAGATTTCTATAGGACCCCGGTATAAACTTGTAATAGATTTCTATAGGACCCGGTTATAAACTTGTAATAGATTTCTATAGGACCCGGGTATAAACTTGTAATAGATTTCTATAGAACCCCGGTATACACGTGTAATAGATTTCTATAGAACCTCGGTATACACGTGTAATAGATTTTTATGGAACCCCGGTATACACGTGTAATAGATTTCTATAGGGCCCCGGTATACATGTGTAATAGATTTCTATAGGACCCCGGTATAAACTTGTAATAGATTTCTATAGGACCCCGGTATACACGTGTAATAGATCTCTATAGATCCCCGGTATACACGTGTAATAGATTTCTATAGGACCCCGGTATAAACTTGTAATAGATTTCTATAGGACCCGGGTATAAACTTGTAATAGATTTCTATAGGACCCCGGTATACACGTGTAATAGATTTCTATAGAACCCCAGTATACACGTGTAATAGATTTCTATAGATCCCTGGAATACACGTGTAATAGATTTCTATAGGACCCCGGTATAAACTTGTAATAGATTTCTATAGGACCCGGGTATAAACTTGTAATAGATTTCTATAGGACCCCGGTGGTATACACGTGTAATAGATTTCTATAGAACCCCGGTATACACGTGTAATAGATTTCTATAGATCCCTGGAATACACGTGTAATAGATTTCTATAGAACCCCGGTATACACGTGTAATAGATTTCTATAGGACCCGGGTATAAACTTGTAATAGATTTCTATAGGACCCCGGTATACACGTGTAATAGATTTCTATAGATCCCCGGTATACACGTGTAATAGATTTCTATAGGACCCCGGTATACACGTGTAATAGATTTCTATAGAACCCCGGTATACACGTGTAATAGATTTCTATAGATCCCCGGTATACACGTGTAATAGATTTCTATAGAACCCCGGTATACATGTGTAATAGATTTCTATAGATCCCCGGTATACACGTGTAATAGATTTCTATAGGACCCTGTTATACACGTGTAATAGATTTCTATAGATCACTGGAATACACGTGTAATAGATTTCTATAGGACCCCGGTATACACGTGTAATAGATTTCTATAGATCCCCGGTATACATGTGTAATAGATTTCTATAGATCCCCGGTATACATGTGTAATAGATTTCTATAGATCCCCGGTATACATGTGTAATAGATTTCTATAGATCCCCGGTATACACGTGTAATAGATTTCTATAGATCCCTGGTATACACGTGTAATAGATTTCTATAGATCCCCGGTATACACGTGTAATAGATTTCTATAGGACCCCGGTATACACGTGTAATAGATTTCTATAGATCACCGGTATACACGTGTAATAGATTTCTATAGAACCCCGGTATACATGTGTAATAGATTTCTATAGATCCCCGGTATACACGTGTAATAGATTTCTATAGGACCCCGGTATACACGTGTAATAGATTTCTATAGATCACCGGTATACACGTGTAATAGATTTCTATAGGACCCCGGTATACACGTGTAATAGATTTCTATAGATCCCCGGTATACATGTGTAATAGATTTCTATAGATCCCCGGTATACACGTGTAATAGATTTCTATAGATCCCCGGTATACATGTGTAATAGATTTCTATAGATCCCCGGTATACACGTGTAATAGATTTCTATAGATTCCCGGTATACACGTGTAATAGATTTCTATAGGACCCCGGTATACACGTGTAATAGATTTCTATAGGACCCCGGTATACACGTGTAATAGATTTCTATAGATCCCCGGTATACATGTGTAATAGATTTCTATAGATCCCCGGTATACACGTGTAATAGGTTTCTATAGGACCCCGGTATACATGTGTAATAGATTTCTATAGATCCCCGGTATACACGTGTAATGTACGGAGTGTGCATTGGGATGTCCCCGGGTGTCAGGAAGGGGGAGCTGTCCTCACAGTGACATGAAGGGGAGGAGACAAGGAGGAGTGAAGGAGAGTTGCCGGGATTAGTGGGCGGCCTGTGTCCGGTGGAATGTGAGTTGTGTCCCGGGCTCTGCTCTCCTGGATGGAGCTCCCCTCCTCCTCTCCCCTGATGAGACGCTGAGCTCCCCGCTCTGCTCACTCCTCCAGCCCGGAGGGCGGACTATCCGTGTGCTTTCCCCTATTCCAGGCTCCTGAGCCGGGGAGCGACCATGGGGCTCCAGCCGCTGGAGTTCAGTGAATGTTACCTGGACAGCCCCTGGCTGCGGGAGAGGGTCCGGGCACACGAGGCCGAGCTGGACCGAACCAACAAGTTCATCAAGGACCTGGTGAAGGAGGGCAAGAACCTCATCGCCGCCACCAAGAGTAAGATCTCCTCTATTATTACACAGCCGGGGGACATCCCATTAGAGCGGAGCGCAGGGGGGGGGGACAGCTACAGGCTGGAGGCACTCACATTGGGGGGACATTACAGTGCAGCTCTGCATGGGAGCCAATCAGCTTTAGGGGTTGTAAATTAAAGCTTAATTGAAGAAGCTGAAGTCAGAAGCTGATTGGCTACCATGCACAGCTGCACTCTCCAGGCTTAGTAAATTACCCCAGAGTGACAGCTTCCATCATCCACCCAGGACATCAGTTGTATTTATATAGTGCCTTCAATTTACACAGCGCTGTACATATGTATGCTACAATCTGTCCTTCGACAGTGAGACCCCATTAAATGATTCGGACCTCTCACGTCGACACGTACCATCGGTTAGTCGAAGACTGAAGTCGAAGAAGTTAATTCGAAATTAAATGTTGGGGATTTCGACTAACCGAGGGTACGTCTCGACGTGACATTACAGGGGGGTTACACTCACGGAGGTCGGACA
>BLSH010185810.1:860896-874959 GCA_018402905.1 Glandirana rugosa
CCTGCAGGAGGAGGCGCGGAAGACTCGTGGACTCGGGGATACTTAATTTTTGCTTCGGGTCGGTCGGTCCACTCGGTAAGGACACACACCGGGACTATACACCTACCCAAATACGACTTAGAACATCAGGAAGGGAAAACCCCTACACTGGGGGGGGGTTTTCACTCCCTGATGTCCAGGGTCGTACTTAGGGAGTCTCCTACACAGGTCCGGTTAAACGCAACCCAGCAGCTACTGGTAAATTTCAAAAATAATAGATACCAATAAAATTACATTAAAAACACATAATATTTATTTCAAAGAGAAACAGTAAATTAGCTCTATAAGTGGAAAAGAGGGTCAACAAAAACAATATGGTATCAACAATAACTTTCACCTCCAACCCCCCAACGCAAATTGGCCTGGACACATCCTCTGAGGGATTCATGCTGGGACCTGTAGTCCCTCACTTTTGGGGGGGGGTCACATCCCCAAAAGGGAAGGACTACAAGATTCAGCATAAACCCATCCACATATCAGGGCCACACACAGGAATGGCTCACCTGGCTGGCTGGGCTTCGTTTTTAATTCATAGGGGCTCAGGTGCTCAGAAGGCGCGGAGGAGGACGTCCGCCTCGGTCTCCTCTCTCTGACGTCCCTGGTTGCTAGACGCCAATCAGCAGGCGATCTAGCAACCAGTGGAGGCGGGGCGGGCAGCGGCGGCTTCTAGTGTTCTGCTGAGTGGAGGAGGTCTTTTACCTCCGCTGTGATTATTGGCACGTCAGTCTCCGCTCTCCTCTCTCTTACATCACTGGTTGCTAGACGCCAGTCGGGAGGCGATCTAGCAACCAGTTTAGGCGGGCGGGCTGCAGTGACTAGATCAGTTTAGGCAGGTGGGCTGCAGTGACTACAGGCTGATATCTGGCTGCGGAGCGGCGGCATTTTCTGGGGTCATTTTTTTCTCACTCGAGTATAAGCCGAGGGGGTACTTTTTCAGCACAAAAAATGTGCTGAAAAAGTCGGCTTATACTCGAGTATATATACGGTACATGCATTGATGGATATTAAATGGTGACACCCACACTGTGTGTTTAGTTTGCATTTAGGGTCCATTCTCATCAGGTGCGTCTCTACTGTGGCCGGCTCACAGTACTGTGTAATGGTGGTGTGCGCAGTACTTTTTTCCAGTGCAGAGCAGTCTGTGTACAATGGCTGATAAAGCTTTATGAAAGGTTACTATAGGGTTTATTTACTAGAGCTGAAGAGTGCAAAATCAGGCTCACTGCTGCATAGAAACCAATCAACTTTTAACCTCAGTTCAAATAAGTGTTGGCTATAAAAATCTGCAAGCTGATTGGTTTCTATGCAGAAGTGAAGCTGATTTTTGCACTCTCCAGCTTTAGTAAATAAACCCCTATGTGGCCTTTCAATAAAGTTCTTAAAAAGAAAAGTAAACAGCGCCATACACTGGGATTGGCACATCAGCATTGCCATCACTGCAATGCATGCCAGCCTCTGTGTTGTAGCGCAGCCACTGGTGTGAATGCACCTTTACCCTAGGTTCACATCTACGGTATCTCACAAAAGTGAGTACACCCCTCACATTTGTGTAAATATTTTATTCTATCTTTTAATTCGGCAACACTGAAGAAATGACACTTTACTACAATGTAAAGTAGTGAGTGTACAGCTTGTATAACAGAGCAGATTATATCCCCAGATATTTTCCCTTGCGTTTAATTAAACCAGAAGCAGGAGACTAGTGTGAACGTAGTCTGTTATTCTGCTTTTTTTTTTTTTACTTTATTGAAATGTCACAAAGTGACATTCCACAAATCTTTCTTCACTGGTGCAGGTTGTAATGCAGTATAGTGTGTGTGACCTCCTAGGACCAGAGGAACATTGTCTTGTCTGTGTGTTGGGACTGCATTGGGTGCGGCTGACCTAAGGCCATTTTTTATGAGGAAACCATTCAGCGATATTGGTTCTGCCTTCTGTATATTTTCCAGTATAGGAGGGTAACACACATGTGACCTCCTTCAATAGAGACTTCTTCGTCTTCAGCGCAGTGACCCATAGCGACCAATCAGAACGTCCTCTTTTAGGATACACCAATACCAGATGAATTGTTTGCTTCTGCCTATTATCCTTAAGCTGCATTCACACCTGTGTGTTTTCTAAATGTGCAACAAAACACACAACAATGTGCGTTTCGCTGCACATTTCGGACACGCGCTGCAATCGGGGTCACACTTGCGGTGCCATTAATGTTTAATGGCACCCCAAGCACCGGTAAATGTGCTACAAACACGCCAAGACATGCACTGGAAAATGCTTGGTGACTGGAGCTACCTTGGGGGCTACGTGTAGGGCAGCTCGTTCAAGTTAATGGGCTGTCCTAGTCGCGATGCATACGTGAAAAAACTTGCAATAATAGTGAGTGGGAATGCGCATACCCACTACGCTCAGGTGTGAATGGGGCTTTAACCACTTCCCGACCGCGTGCTGTGTTTTCACGGCGGCAGTCGGGATGGTGAGCACGAATCGCCGTAAAAAGGCGTCGATCTGCAAACAGCCACTAGGGGGCGGGTGCGTGCCCGCCGCACTCCTGAGGAGTGTGCCCGCGGCTCGGGCGGAGCCGATGTCCACCGGCGAGCCACGATGAGCGGCCACAGTGAAAGAACGGGGAACCACCAATGTAAACACGGCGGTTCCCCGCTCTGTTAGTAGGGGCATGGGTGATCTACTGATCCCTGTCACTGGGATCAGTTAGATCTCTCATGCCCATGTTAGCCCAACCCCCCCACAGTAAGAACACACCCAGTGTCTGGTTAGAGCTTGAAGAGTTTTCATTCGCCTCAGACTGTCCTATGAGGCTGCAGGACCGCTGACCCTCTATTTGGACAGTGCTGATTGGCCTTGTGCGGATCACATGCACCCTCCCAAGAAAAAAAAAAAAAACCCTCTCTAGCAATATACACCAAACTGAGTATGTGCAGAGGGACTCCAAAGGCTTGGTTTTATCAGGAGATGGATTGGGGACAGTGGAAGAAGGGGAGGATCTGTGCATATAGGATCAAACAGCCTTCTTACACAATGCAGAGGATTAACTAACCCCTTGGGTTCCACTGTGAGTATAACGAGCATGTTTTACTCCATATACAGACTGATTTTACTGTTGTGGGTTTATTAACACTAATAATGCCGTATGTCTGGAACGCTGGAAATACTCTGGTTAGGATATGTATCTGATATCAGTAACTCCACTTAGATTTACAGAAGACCATTTCAATTGTATGTTTAGTGTCATGTACTAAACGGCTCTTTCTATCCCGTCTATGATTTACAAATATCCTCTTAGTGAATGCTAAATCGTGTGCCTAATCAAATTTCATATAACAGGACAATATATCCTATATACATAAATGGGTGGATAACTGTTATAAATCTGGATTCGATTTCTTATGACTTTTTGCTATTAAAAGCTGTGCAGGAATGTAAAAAAAACCAAGACACATACACACCTAAAAGGCTGCAGATTCGGTCTGATGCTACCATTGTCCCCCACCCAGCTCTACACCGAGAACGGAGCTATCAAAGACCGCTGATCGCTCAGGCCCCGTTCACATCTAAATGTAGCAGGAACTCGCCTTCCCACACTTCTTTTTTGTGCGTTTTGGTTATACTTTAACCCCTTCATCTCCATTTTGTACCTTTATCCCCTTGACCACTCTGTGCCTGGCCTGTATATTTAATGTATTAGTGCACTATTGCCAAGTCATTTGTCATAATCTAATTCAGAAAGTAAAGGAAGCCGTTTTGTTCACATATTATGGTATTTTTTCCTCCTTTTTTTTTTTTTTTCTCCTTTTTTTAAAACAAGTGGTGGTTAAATATCACCAAAAGAAAGCTCTGCTTCCAAAAAATTGATATAAAATGAATTTGAGTGTAGTGTTGCATGGTGCAGTCATTGTCCATCACAGTGCTGCAAACTGACTGGTAATGACGGGGTGTAGCACGCTGGTACCGGGGTGGTTAAGGGGAAGAACACTTGAGTAGGGAAGGTCAGCTATTCCTTCTAACATAGCTGTAGGCATCCAACGCCCGATGAGTAAAATACATTTGTAACCCAGCATGAATCATTAGAAAAGTAATATTCTGTATATGGAGCCATGCTGTGCACTTGATAATATTTTTGTAAATGTTTAACCTATGTGTATGATTTACAGGTGTCTTATTTTGTATATACATTCAAGGCATTTTGTTTTACTGTTACAGGAAGTGCCTGATAATATCTTTATTTTATTGAGACATAGTAAAATACATAGAATACAAATGCCAGTGAAACTGTCATTTACCAACCTATTATCCACTTCCAGACCGAGCCTCTTTTTTGGGTTGGGTGTTTACCAGCTTTTTTTTTTTTTGCTATAAAATTACTTAAAACCCCCAAATTTATATATATATATAAATTCTTTTTCTAACACCCTAGAGAATAAAATGGTGACCGTTGCAAAATGTTGTCACACCATATTTGCGCAGCGGTCTTAGAAGAGCGTTTAAAAAAAAAAAAAAAAAATTAACTTTTTTGAGTTAAAAAAGACAACCGTAAAGTTAGCCCAATTTTTTTTCCCGTAGTGTGAAAGATAATGTTACGCCTAGTAAATTGATACACAACATGTTATGTTTGAAAATTGCGTCCGCTCGCGGAATGGCGACAAACTTTGCAATTTAATCTCCATTCGTGACATTTAAAAAATTCTACAGGTTACCAGTTTTGAGTTACAGAGCAGTTCTAGTGCTAAAATGATTGCATTCGCTTTAACAATCGCTGCGATACCTCACATGTGTGGTTTGAACACTATTGTCATATGTGGGTGGGACTTGCGTATGCGCTTTAAAATTTTTTTATTTTTACACCGTCCTTTTAAAAAAATTTTTTTGATCACTTTTTTCCTAAATGTAAACATTCCTTGTAATAGAAAAAAGCATGCCAGGACCTCTTCAGTATGAGATCTGGGGTCAAAATGACCTCAAATTGTCTCCACTGCTACCAGCGGGTCCGGGAAGCAGCGGAGATGACTGGAAAATAGTGGGAGAGGGGGACACCTCTACCACTGCTAAGTGATCTCGCTGCAAATCTGCCGCTGAGACAACTTTTATCACACGCAGAATCGCCAGCTAAAGAAAATACTGGGGTTATAGTAGCGATCTGCTACCATAACAATGGTATTCCACTTCAAAGATGGCGCCGTCATATGGTCCGGAAGTGGTTAACAGCAGTACTTGCAGTATGACATTACAAGCCTTAAAGCTGAACTCCAGGCACAAAACCATTCGTACTTCAGAATGTTTGAATCGCGGGCAGATTTACCACGCCAACCCATATCGCGTGAAGTATCTCGCTCCAAAAATGTTCAGGAGCTACTTTTGGGCGACATGCTCCACGTGATGCGGGTTTCCACGATTACACGCTATTTATCACGGCAGACCGACACTGCAATTGTCATTCAAAAGAATGGCATCTCAAGTGTAAGTCCCGCAATCTGTCATTCACAAATCGGCGCTTTCAAATCGCAGCAAATTTGCCTGCGATTAAAAGTGCTGAAGTGTGAATGCAGCTTTAAAGTGGTTGTCAACTCGTGACAACCACTTTAACCTATAGGTAAGCCTATAATAAGGCTTACCTGTAGGTGCCCTGAATATCTCCTAAACCTGCACGGTTCAGGAGATATGCAGTGTACTAGATGTGCCAACGTCATTCGTGCCGTTTCTCCACTGACCCTGTGCCGTGACTGGCGGCTCCCGCGCATGTGACGTCACGCGACTCCGGGCAGTCACAGAGCTGGAGTCGCGGCCCCGGAAGGGAGAGGGTCTGAAGATGGACGCTGGGCGTCGCAGGCTTCGTTTGCAGGTAAGTGACCCATAATGGGCTACTATGTGATTCATAGTAGCCCATTATGCTTCTGCTTTGCAGGGGAATACAGAGGAAGTAAACCCTACCAGGTTCACACTGAGTGCGGGAATGAAATGGTACGAGTTCAGTGCAGGTTTCTGCACAGACGCCTATGGAAATCGCACCTGAATTCGCAGAAAGTAGTACAAGAACTACTTTTTGAAATCGGTGCGGCTCTGAAAGTGCAACGTCACACCGATTAGGACGGTGCAATTGCCACCAAACCGTGTCAGTGTGAACCAGGGCTTAAGCTCATCTCCAGCTGAAGTTTAAATTGTTGGTCCAAACACCCTTACCTTTACTACTAGATGTGCGTGTGTGTGTGCGTGTGCGTGTGTGCGTGTGTGTGTGTGTGTGTGCGTGTGTGTGCACAACCTCAGCCGCATACAATATTAAAGGTGAAGGGCTGGGTATAAAATGTCCCCCCCGACCACTTATGGGATTGTGGCAGACACAGAAATTGCTAGAAATTGTCATGTTGTTTAACCGGTTCCTGACCAGCTCGCGTGCATTTACTGCTGCGCTGTTGCAGCGTCCTGCAAATCGCTGCAGGCGTTGCTCTCGTGCCTGCCGCACTCTGCAGGAGCGTGTTCACGGCTTGGGCGGACTCTATCTTCGCCGGCGAGCCGCGATGACCTGGCAGAGAGAGAACAGGAAACTGCTGATGTACACACGGCGGTTCCCCTTTCTGACAGGCGGCATGTAAGAGATCTACTGTTCCCTGTCACTGGGATCAGTTAGATCTCTCATGCCCATGGTAGCCCAGCCCCCTCACAGTTAGAACACACCCAGGGAACCCAGGGAACATAGTTAACCCCTAGATCTCCCCCTGCAGGTTAACCCCTTCACTGCCGATGACATTTATACAGCAACCAGTGGATATTTAAATTTCTAATCACTGTGCAAATGTCATTGGTGTCAAAAATGTCTGACTTGTCCACCCCAATATCACAGTCCCGATAAAAATCACAGATCTCCGCCATTACTAGTAAAGAAAAACATTTTTTGTAAAAACGGCACAAATTAATTCTCATGGTTTGTAAACACGGTAACTTTTGCGCAAACCAATCGCCATTTGCGATTTATTTATTTATTTATTTTTTTAACCAAAAATATGAGGAAGAATATAAATCGGCCAAAACCGATGAATACATTTTTTAATTTTTTTGGGGGATTTGTATGTTAGCAAAAAGTAAGAAATATAGTTTTTTGTAAAATTGTCGCTTTTTTTTTTTTTTTTTGTTTATAGCGGTGATCAGAAATGACAGAGGTGATCAAATACCATCAATAGAAATTTGTGGGAAAAAAAGGACGCAAATTTCATTGGGGTACAACGTCGCATGACCGGGCAGTTGTCAGTTAAAGTGACGCAGCGCCGAATCGGAAAAAGTGCTCTGGTCCTAACATGGGAAATCCTACCGGGGCTGAAGTGGTTAAAAAAAAAAATTAAATACTTATCAGTGATTGGTAGATGATTTGACAGTTGCCCCAAAATGGTTCTCTGGCACAAGCTACCGCCTATAAAAGAGAAAGGATGCGTCATTAGAGGGGCAGAAGAAGACGAGGATACAGAAAGCAGCTCATCCCTCCCTCCCTCCCTCCCTCCCTGTCTTGGCCCATTTTATGCGTTTTTTTTCCCCCCTTTCTTTGAAGGGGGATGTTAAGTTTTAGTTAGTGGTAGCTCCAGCTTCAATAGCTGAGCTATAGATATGGTTATTAAAGTTGAATATTGCTATGCATGTTAATTACTGAATTATTTACATTTTATCAAATTTGCTATAATACTATTTATACCTATAAAGGTCCCCGGCCTATTTAGATGACAGGTTTTGAGTACATAGTGTTTATTTAGTAAGGTTAATAAGTTCCGACTACGATCCCAACAGGACTGTGCTCTAGCAGTGGGATGGGAACTTCCCTTGCCACTGACAGAACAAATTTGAGTGTTGCCATTCACAGGAAGCTTTGTGTTCTATGAATGAATACAAAGCTTTCACTCATTGGCTGAGGCAGTGAGGCATGCACGATGATGTCACAATCTCTGATTTAGCCATTCAGAGGAAGCTTTGTATTTGTTCATAGAATACAAAGTTCCCTGTGAATAGCTGACCAGTGCTCAGCAAGACTCAATTTTGTTCCCAGAGTTTATTTTTTACTGAAAATTTACATTTAACAGCAGTTGCACAAATATTGTACAAGGTAAAAGGTAAACTGCTACCAGTTATTATACTTAAGCAATTAACAAAACTGCGCATTGGTACAAACCTAAATATGGGAACAAACGTGGACAGGTGAGACTGCAAAGGGCTAAAATGATATCCTTTCTGTCACATGTAATAGCAGTAATATTGTGTTGTGCTCAACCAGTCACAGCTAATGAATAACAAATAAAGTCCACGCCAATGTACATAAATTATAAAATATAAAAAATCTGTGCCTAGGACCTTACCAAACTAAATAAACCAATAAAGAAAAAAAAAATATCATCTTCCAAATACAAGCAAATATTCTAATATAAATAAAGGTAAAAGTCCATTTTAATTTCCAGTTCCTAGTGCAATGCAGGCAAGTGTAGTCTCCTAGAGATTTTGTGATGACACCAGCAGGCACCTTCACCCAGAGTGGTAGATGGAATGCTCGCACCCATATTGCTCATGTACAGCAAACAGAGGCCTCTCCATAGTGTAAAAAAGCGAATAAAACGTTTTACTAAATAACTTGTATTTGCATGTAGTTAAAATCAATGCACATATAGGAAAAACTCTTACAGCAGGTTACCTTCACTTCCTGGAGTGTGATGATGTCAGCAAAAGGCTCCTCCCTTATACTTGCCTGAGCCCAATCTCTATCCAGCGATGTGCTTTAGAGCAGCGGCTCGCTTCCTCCTCATAGGCCAGATTAATAGCAGTGGGAGCCATTGGCTCCTGCTACTGTCAGTCAAATCCTATGATGAGGGGGCAGGGCAAAGCCTTGCTGTCTTTCTCTATGGACACAGGCATTGGGGCTCAGGAGCGAGCTGGCACAAGTACCTGCAGGGGACCCCAGCAGAGGAAGATTGGGGCTACTCTGTCCAAAACCATTGCACAGAGCAGGTAATTATAACCATTTGTTGTTTAAAAATGAGAAGTTTTTAGAATCACTTTGAGCGTGGGAAGCATCTTAGTAGCAGCGCTCCATCTTTATTACTGCTTGGAACCAGCTCTGGAATGTAGTGCTATGAAAACCTGGGGTATGGTATGGATTGCCATCAAGAGGTATCATTGAATAGCTAAATTATTCAGTTTTGTGTCCATTTCTAAAGCCATCACAGATCTTTAGGGAATAGAAGAAAAACCTATTCAAGTTCCGTTTTAGCGTTTCCTGTTCGCTATTGCAAACTGGACAACTTGTCTGTCTTGCCCATTGTTCTTCTATCTGGACCCATCTTGCGGGGAAGGGATGGGGGTGGTAGCAGTGTCAATTTTGGGCAGTTTTATAATAATTCAAAACGTTTGGGACACCAAAATGTATTTTGGAGACTAACCAATCCTGGGTTCTTTGTGCCATAAAAATTTGATTGCCATTGTTTGTAGTCTGTGGTGTAGACATGCGCAGAGCGAAAAAAATTTGTTTAGATTAGTTTCATTTGTTTTCGGAATTTGTTTTGTTTATTGATTTTCGAATCGATTAGGAAAGTTTTCGAACCCTTTCAAATTCAAATAGTTTTCGAATTGTTTTCCAATTTTTCCAAGGAGAATTGGGTTGGAGCAAAAAGTGGAGGAATAGAATGGAGAAAGATAGAATACAATAGAGGGGAATATAATGTGGTGGAGTTGAACAGAGCTGTTTTACTCTGTATTCTATTCTTTTGTTTTCTGTAATATTTTTTTCTCGTCTATTTTTTCTGTTCTATTCTGTTTGGAAATTGGAAAACTATTCAAATTCTAGGACTTTTCTAATTTGAAACCTATTGGCATTTGAAACCTATTGGCAATTGAAAACTTTTTGAATTTGAAAACTATTAGAAAATTGTTAGCATTTCGTCCGAATTTTCTTTTTCGTTATTCGGATTCATTTAAATGTGGTACTATTGTAATTCGGCTGCATCTGAATTGCCGAAAAACGAAAATTCATCCTAATTTTAATTAGGAACAAAACTAACCGCTCATGTCTAATGCGTTGGAATAGTTAGTACATATTAGAATTTAGGTAGCATGTCACCTTACCCTGCCAGGAGATGGTATATCTACACTAGTTTTTCAGATATTACTCTGCAATTGGAATGGGTTGCATTTTGAGGGGTAAATATTTGAAGTGGGAAGACCTCCATTTAATAAATGTCATTGGCATAGAGTGCAGATCTGCTATCTGTGTGCAGTGGATCATCATTTTGTCACTGGAGAGCTGGCTTGCAGACAGAACAAAATGCAGTTCAGTATTGTTTCCAAATTAGTGTTGTAGATACAAAGTCCACTTTTTAGTGTATAATTTGTCATGTGTATGACTGTAAAATGTGTGTTTCTATTACAAATCATTGGCAGGTAAAAGTTGAACTAAACCCTCCTATCCAGTTCAGCCAAGGAAGCTGCTTCTATTTGATCTGTAACTGCCATAATGCTGTACATGTGATCAATTTTGACACCAACCATTTGGTGGTTTGACAAGTTTGGTTGAGGGCACAAGCCAATGTGACCGTTATCTTTCCAGCATATCAGGAATGTAACTGTTCTTTTGAAAGTATTAAATTTGATGGATTTAGTAAAACACATTTTGCTTATCTTTCAAGTATCACTTTAAAGTGGCTGTATACTCACCTCGGCTCCAGTGACGTCCTGGAGCTCCCCGTCCAGCTCATAGTGTGCAGTGAGATCTGAATAAGTTATTTTAGTACAGAAGAGCCTGTACAACTGTGCAAGTCTGAAGGTAAGCCTGGAATTCAGTTTTTAAGATCTGTAATTACAGATTTCATTGGCATTGTGAACACTACAGGCAGCTATACCGGCACCACGTGGCGCAGAGTACTTCAGTATTCCATGCAGTGTAAGGAACCTCAAGACAAAGGGGGTATTGGTAGGGGGCTAATTAAATGTTTGGCCTGAGTTTCATTACATTGGCAAGCTTTTGTGTAAATTGACAGTCACAAATGCATTAATCTGCTCATTCCCCAGCTCTTGTATGTGTCACTTTTGGCATATTTTGCCATTAAGAACAAATTGCTATTATTGTGTACCTTGCCAGCACCTTAATCCTGAATAGAAAATGGAAATGGACAGTTTTTTAAAGAAACATTACCAGCCATTGACCTCTTTATGAACTAAAATCCTGCTTTGCTTTGCTTCCATAGAGGCTCTCTTGCTGGTTGCTAAGGCTGTATACAAAAAATATAAACCATCTGCCATTGTTATGAAGAATGGTCTGCGTTTTTCTGTATTTATAGAAGAGATGCACCAGATTCTGGTAAGCTTTAGTGCTAATCCCAGCAAATCCACAAATGGTTCCTAACTGTACAGACAAGAATGGTCTTGCCAAGGAGGCCGACCTAACTGTCCTTTTCTTTGTCACATGTTAAAATACAAAAGATACTGCAGAGCTCACAAGTATATGCATATGTCAACTTTCAGAGCCTACACTAATTGTAATATTCACAATTAAACCGTGTTAAGTGGTGGAAAGTGTCAAGGGGAAGTGGGATTCAAGGAAGCTTAAGCAATAAAAACCTGAAACGTGAATTTTTCATATGTGTTTATCAGGTCACTTCTCCTTTCATAAAGACTCGTTTGCAGACATTTTCTAAGGAACATTGCCTGAAGTCTTCCTACATGCACTCCGTACTCCGGTAATGTCATTTATGTACACATCATGTGCTAAGCAAGGAAATAAGGATCTGCCTGTGCAGCACTATGTAAGCATATATTTCCTGAGTCCGCAAAGACTTTAGGATGCTTCACGAAGATAATATTGTTAGAAGTGTGCTATGCTCGCATTCACCCAAGAATTTGTATCAGAGAAACCCATTTGCTTCTATTTCCTTAGGTACTCTATGTGAAGTCTCCTTCTTCTTTACACTCCAGTACCTGCTTTTTTCCACCAGAAAGTGACACAGGCCACTTCTTACTGGTGGTTTCTGAACTGCCCTTAAAAGCTGGGAAACATTGGATCTACAGCAGGGGTCTCCAAACTTTCTAAGCGAAGGGTCATTATACTGCCCTTCAGACTATAGGGGGGCTGGACTACTGATGACTGTAGGACTAAAAGATACCTGAGCATCAGTAGGAGTAAACAATGCCTCTGGCTTGGCGGTCAGTGGGCGTAAACAATGCCTCTGGCTTGGCGGTCAGTGGGCGTAAACGATGCCTGTGGCTTGGCGGTCAGTTGGTGTAAACGATGCATCTGGCTTGGCGGTCAGTGGGCGTAAAAGATGCCTCTGGCTTGGCGGTCAGTGGCGTAAAAGATGCCTCTGGCTTGGCGGTCAGTGGGCGTAAATGATGCCTCTGGCTTGGCGGACAGTGGGCGTAAACAATGCCTCTGGCTTGGCGGACAGTGGGCGTAAACAATGCCTCTGGCTTGGCTGTTAGTGGGTGTAAACAATGCCTCTGGCTTGGCGGTCAGTGGGCGTAAACTATGCCTCTGGCTTGGCGGTCAGTGGGCGTAAACAATGCCTCTGGCTTGGCTGTTAGTGGGTGTAAACAATGCCTCTGGCTTGGAGGTCAGTGGGCGTAAACTATGCCTCTGGCTTGGCGGTCAGTGGGCGTAAACGATGCCTCTGGCTTGGCTGTTAGTGGGCGTAAACGATGCCTCTGGCTTGGTGGTCAGTGGGCGTAAACGATGCCTCTGGTTTGGCGGTCAGTGGGCGTAAACAATGCCTCTGGCTTGGCTGTTAGTGGGTGTAAACTATGCCTCTGGCTTGGCGGTCAGTGGGCGTAAACTATGCCTCTGGCTTGGCGGTCAGTGGGAGTAAAAAAAAATATTAACTGTGCCTCCATCATTAGTGTCAGTGTAAAGAATAGTTCCCTGTTGTTGGTGCCTGTGGAGGAAATTGCCTCCTATCATTGGTATCAGTGGGAGGAATAGTGTTCCATCAAGATCAGTGGGAAGAATAATCTTCCATCACTGGTTGTCAGTGAGAAGAATTGTGCCTCATCATTGATGTTCGTGAGAGGAATAGTGCTGGGTAAATGCAAGCAAAGGGCTGCAGTTTGGAGACCACTGATCTACAGTAATCCAAGGAGTGGTAAGGGTCCCTCTTCTAAGGGGCTTCTTGTTTCCCTGTTTTTTTTTTTAATTTATTTTAAAGCATTTCAATACATAAGCAAGAAGGGAAGAGCTCCAGCATGTACATCAAGGCTCAGCTGAGGGCATATTCTCTGTAGAGAACTTGACTTAGTACAACACATTCAGGACATAAAAATGTCTATAGAACAATATTACCACAAACAAATTGTGAACATACATTCAGGTTTGTAATGGTTGGACCATGCTCTAAGAATTCTCGGTCAAACCATCTTGTATTGCAGTTTGTGGCTGGGGAATATGCTTCAAGGGGGAAAGGGGAAGCGTTAAGGGGGTGCCAGGGTGGATTGGAGTGGTGGAAGTAGGTTATTATTCCAGTAGGCAATGGAACACCACTAGGAGGCGGAAAAGAGCATTAGGGGGTTTTGGGAGGAAGGGGGAGAGTAGGGCCGAGAGGCTCAAAGTGGGGCCATTAGGTTACAGTCACGCTTTCAAGCATTTTTGAACATTTTTTGCAGCAAAATTGCATGTTTTTTGAAGCTTTATTCCTCCGTGGTAGTAAAGTCCATTCAGGAAAACAAAGTGGCACAAACAATTTTAACATTTTATCAGTGTGCTTAAGGGAACTTGTGAAGCCCTTCATGTGTTTAATGTCGTGGGTGGGTGAGGTGTTTGCAGAGGGCAGGGATACAGGCAAGGTTGGCTTTGACCAGTTGGATGGTAAGTGATCTTTTTTAGGTCTTTAAAGGTAAAAAGGCCGTAATGCAATAGAAAGAAGGGAGGGCCTGTGTAATTGTCAAGTCAATGAGTCTCTGCATGATGGCTCAGACCAGGTCGAGTTGTAAGTGGAATCCCCCTTAATGTACACTTTGCTTTCTTGTTGGCTTTATCTATGATTGTCATATTCCAGCACACGTGT
>BLSH010185810.1:910151-932771 GCA_018402905.1 Glandirana rugosa
TAATCCCAATACCCAGTGGATTAATCCCCCATAAATCCCATCTTATATACCCCATATTACCTTCCATCCCTCCCAGAAAAACACCTCTCGATATAGAACATACAGCAAAAATGAAAAAGGTTATTTTCTTACTCTTCCATCGGAAATCCACAAGTATGAAATAAAAACAAAAGTAGGAAACACCTACCTCCTTAGGGGGGCGACAGACGTGACGTCGGTGATTAGTTTACTTTCAAAAGGTTGTCAGGGCAAACTGTCTTCAGCTAACAATTCTGCCAGTTCGCTCTTTTATTGGAAAAAGTAAAAACGACATACAAGATATAGCTCTCCACAAAAAGACCCTCCCTACCTTCCATTATACCCCATATATTCTACCCTAAATACCCCCTAATTAGGTGACCCATAACCCTAATCTCATCACACCCCCCACTAAACATAAGGCCCAGGAGGTCTGTCCTCCATCCACCTTGCTTAAGTGGGCGGGGGAATCCGCTGGCCGATCAAAAAAAAAAAAATACCAATCTATGGCCAGCTTAAAAACATTTTTTCCCTTCTAGTGCACGGGGATTTACTGTTAGGGTAATAATTTTTTATATCCCAGAGACCAGACTCAACGCTATATATGTTAAGAAGCCATAGAATTCACACATTTAAATGGTTTATAATGACTTGGTGTTAGCATTCCACTTTACTTACTGCTGTTTTGCAAATATACTTTCTAAATTCTTTTTAAGTGCTTTTCAGCATTTGGTATTCCAGTGTTGTTTTCATGCATTTTTGTGTACTTTTGGGGATGTTTTATGTATTTGTGTTTAAAAATAAACCTATTAAAACCCTCAAAAATGCATTTAAATGGATATGTTTAGAAATGCAGTTTTAGAACATAGCAGTTGTTTGGAACATAATGTTGTGTGAAATTCCTTCACGATGTTGGATGTTCACACATGACTTGATCTTTTCATGCGCTGCAACTAAGCACTGTGTGAGATGTCGGGCAATGTCTTAGAATATGTTGAACAAATTAAACTCTTGTAGTGCTCATGCAATGTGATATAAACAAGCTGTGCTATTGTAAAGGAGAAGTTTGCAGTTATAATAAAACAAACATACATCCTTATTTCCATGCTGCAGCTGTCCCCTTTAGGCTCTAAGCCTGAGAACTGAGTGATCACATGACTGCTGATTGCTCAGTTCTCTGGTCCTCTGTGATCAGGAAGTGGTGACTGTCAGTCACTGCTCCCTGATTTGCTCCTCCAGCCTTCATTGGAGCACTAATAAGGCCCCTTTCACAGGGGCTGTCCGATCGGGACCACCTGTCGGTTATTCATGCGGACCTGATCGGACCCTCCAGTCTCTTCTATGGAGTGGAGGATGTCAGCGGACACATTATTATTATTATTATTATGATTATTATTATTATTATACAAGATTTATATAGCGCTAACAATTACGCAGCGCTTTACAACTTGAGGGTAGACAGTACAAATACAATACACTTAAATACAGTAGGAATCAGAGGGCCCTGCTCGTGAGAGCTTACAATCTAAAAGGGAAGGTCAAGAGATACAAGAGGTAATAACTGTGGGGGATGTGCGAATAGAGAAGATAAATGTACAGTTGTTAGGTGGGAGTCAGATGGGCTTCTCTGAAGAGATAGGTTTTTGAGATGTTGCGGAGGTTGAGGCGGCAAATTTTGGATAGCGATTGGATGTGGGGCTGAAAGGTTAATTGGGAGTCTAGGATTACACCTAGGACCTTGGTGTGGGGGGACGGGTTGATAGTTGAGCCGTTGATTTTGACAGAGAAATCTGGGGAAGTGGCACGTGGGGGAGGAAATATTATAAGCTCGGTTTTGGATAGGTTGAGTTTGAGGAAGTGGTGTGACATCCAGGCTGATATGTCTATCAGTAAGTTTGTGATGCATGAGGAGACAGATGGAGAGATCTGGGGGGTTGAGAGATAGATTTGTGTGCCATCAGCATAGAGATGATATTGAAAGCCATGGGAGGCAATCAACTGACCCAGGGAGGAGGTGTAGATTTAGGAAAGGAGAGGTCCAAGAACAGAACCTTGGGGGACACCAACAGAGAAAGGAAGAGGAGAGGAGGAAGTAGAGTTGTAGGCGACACTGAAGGAGCGGTGGGATAGGTAGGATGAGAACCAGCTTAGAGTACAGTCACAGAGACCAAAGGCATGGAGTTTTTTGAGGAGGAGGGGGTGGTCCACTGTGTCAAAGGCAGCAGAGAGGTCCAGGAGTAGTAGTACAGAATAGTGTCTGTTGGTTTTAGACGTTATTGGGTCATTAGAGAGTATAAGGAGAGCAGTTTCTGTAGAGTGCTGAGGGTGAAATCCAGACTGAAGGGGATCAAGAAGTTTGTTCATGGTCAGATGGTCACTCAGTCGGTTGTAGACCAGTCTTTCGAGGAGTTTGGAGGCGAAGGGGAGTAAGGAGATGGGGTGTAGGTTGTTAATATTGGTGGGGTCCAGTGAGGGCTTTTTAAGGATAGGTGTGACTAGGGCATGTTTTAGAGAGTTTGGGAAAATGCCAGAGGAGAGGGAAAGTTTGAAAATGTGAGTTAGAGAATGTAGAATTGAGTCGGAGGGTGAGCGTAGCATTTGCGAGGGAGCAGGATCCAAGGGGCAGGTGGTTAGATGGGTTTTCAATAAAAGTTTAGCAACCTCGCTAATACTGGCAGGGTTGAATGTGGAAAGTAGTGATTGTATCTGTGGACATGGGGTGTTGAGTGGGGGTGGTTTGTGCGCATTGGAGATTTCCTCATGAATGTTATCAATCCTTAGTTTTATAAAGGACACATGCACGCTGACACCCGCCACCATTCAATATTATCCTGTCTGCCAAAAACAGATGGATAGTGGTTCTATCCCCTATCTGTCCGGCGGATCGGATTGGATGGAAATTGACAGGTGTTTTGTTTTCATCCAATTGCGGATTCTGCTTAGCGAAGGGGCTGAAGTAAAAGTGCTTGGTTTCCAAAAAGAGTTAAAGCTGAACCCGGAGGCTGCATTCACACCCGTGCATCACATTTTTTGCACAATTTGGGGCCTTTTGTTGCGTATTTGTATGTGCATTTTTTGAGCGATGAGTATTATTTTTTTTTTTGTTTTTAATTATACAGCGTTCAAAAACACACCAGTCTGCCTGAATAGAGCTCCAAAAGTAGCACCAGAACTTTTTTAGATTAAGCCTGCGTTCACTCTAGTGCGATTACAGACATTGCATGTGATTTGCACCCACACCGCAGGTACTGATCACATGCAATGTCTGTGTGATGTGAGTTCAGCCATGGCTGAACTCGCATTGGATTGGCAGGAAAAAAAGGTGCAGGGACTTTTTTTTTTTTTTTCCTGCACTGGAATCTGATCGCATGGGTGTTCTCAGAGACGCACTGCGAACCGATCTGGGGGTGTCATTAACAATGTATTGATACTTGCAGCGGTTCGCAGAAGGCAATGGGAACTGCCTGCGGGAGAGGTGTGATGAGGGAACCCACACTGGAATCGTGCCGGTTCCCGCATCGCACCTATGTGAACTTAGGCTTAAGGTATTGTAAAGTCAGAAAGTTAATACTATGCATTAAGATAAAAAAACCTTCTGTTTGCAGAAGCCCCCCTCAGCCCTCCTAAAACTTCTCTGAGGTCCCTTTCTGTCCAGTGATGTCCACGAGTCTCAGCCATCCAAGATTCTCCCTCCTGATTGACTGAGACACAGCAGCGGCGCCATTGGTTCCCGCTGCCGTCAATCAGGAGAGAGAGGGGGCAGGGCCGGGTCAGGGCTCCATGTCTGAAGGTACTCAGGGCACTGTGTCTTGGCTCGGGTGCCCCCATAGCGAACTGCTTGCTGTGGGGGCACTGAACAGGAGGGAAGGGGCCAGGATCACCAAAGAGGGACCCGAGAAGAGGAGGATCTGGGCTGCTCAAAACCACTGCACAGAGCAGGTAAGTATAACATGTTTGTTATTTTTATAGGAAAAAAAGACTTTACAATCCCTTTTAAGGCAGGGTCTCAAACTGGTGACCCTCGCAGGGTCTCAAGCTGGCGGCCCTCCTGCTGTTGCGAAACTACAAATCCCATGAAGCATTGAAAGGCTGACAGTTACAAGCATGACACCCACAGGCAAAGGCATGATGGGACATATAGTTTCACAACAGCTGGAGGGCTGCCAGTTTGAGACCCCTGCTTTAAGGTGTTTTGGAGGTGGAAAATGAACATAGACCATGAGAATAATTTATTTTTTTTCTCCCTGATCGGTTTGGAGCTTTGATTTTGTCTGGTGGCATAGCTGATCACATGTGGGGAGTTGCATAATAAAAATTATAATGGTTCATGATAGGAAAAATAGACTAAACAGAAGGATTGTACAAATGGTAGACAAAGGGCCAAGGAAAGGAGTCAAGCTGAACTCCAAGATCAAGGTACATTGTCTCAGGCTGTGTTCCCACTAGTCTGACAAACGGACCGACATTGTGAGCACAAGTCGCATTACCTCACCAAATCAGTGTTTCCCTATGAGAGTCGTCTTAACTGGTCCGACTTTGAAAAAGGTTCCTGTACTACTTTGGTCCGACTTTGGCCCTACTTCAGCCCATTGAATATCATTGAAGTAGGACCAAAGTCGGATCCTTGAATATCATTGAAGTAGGATCAAAGTCGGATCCTTGTTCTTTCGACTTGGTGATTACAGCATCAGTAAAAGGAATTTATCTCAAACTGGGATTGTTTTGTTTGTTCAAAGGACAAGTCACGATCTCAAAGTCGGAGCAAAATTATATTGTTCATTCAGGTCGGATGGAAGTAGGACCAAAGTAGGACAGAAGTAGGACCAATGTTGCAGGGCAAAGTAGGATCAAAAGTCTCACCGTTTTTGTGTCGGATAGTGTGAACCCAGCCTAAAAGAAACGAGAACCAGGAGGATTGCACTGTTGAAAGCAAAACAAAAAAGGCAGGCTGAATTTGCTTAAATGCATAATGCTTCTGGGAGGATGCCCTTTTGAACAGTTTTATTTATTATATGTACTTACTGTATATAGGGTAGTCCATGTATGCAGCTCTTTAAATATACATAATATATTACACTGTACATTCACATTGGTCCCTGCCCTCAAGGAGCTTACAATCTAAGGTCCTGAACTCCTATTCATACATACAAATACTAGGGCCAATTTTAGACAGGAGCCAATTAACCACTTGACCACTGGACACTTAAACCTCCTTAACAACCAGACCAATTTTCAGCTTTCAGTGCTCTCACATTTTGAATGACAATTACTCAGTCATGCAACACTGTACCCATATGAAATTTGCGTCCTTTTTTCACACAAATAGAGCTTTTTTTTGGCGTCATTTAATCACTGCTGGGTTTTTTATTTGTTTGCGCTATAATTACAAAAAGACCGAAAATTCTGTAAAAAATAAAAAAAATTTTATTTGTTTCTGTTATAAAATTTTGCAAATTAGTAATTTTTCTTCATAAATTTTGGCCAAAATTTATACTGCTACATATCTTTGGTAAAAAAAAAAAACAAATTAGTGGATATTATTTGGTCTTTGTGAAGGTTATAGAGTTTACAAGCTATGGTGCCAATCACTAAATATTGATCACACCTGATGTGCTGACATCTCATTTCTTGAGACCCTAACAAGCCAGGAAAGTACAAATACCCCCAAATGACCCCTTTCTTTTTGGAATGTAGACATTCCAAGGTATTTAGGAAGAGGCATGGTGAATTTTTTGAAAATGAAGATTATTTTTTCTTTTTTTTCCACAAAATTGTCATAGGTTAACAGGTTATTTCTCACACCCAGCATATGCATAGCACAAATTACACCCCAAAACACATTCTGCTACTCCTCCGGAGTATGGCAATACCACATTCGTGAGACTTTTACACAGCCTGGCCACATACAGATGCCCAACATGCAGGGAGCACCATCAAGCGTTCTAGTTACACATATAATTTCTTGACTACCTCTTACACTTTTGAGGGTCCTGGAGCACCAGGACAATGAAAACGCCCAACAAAAATTACCCCATTTTGGAAAGCAAACACCCCAACATATATTCTAGGAGGCATAATGCGTCATTTTTTCATTTTTTTTTTTACACAAAGTTGTCCATTTTTACAACATTTCTAACACACAGCATGTACCTAGCAAAAATTACACCCCAAAATATATTCTGCTACTCCTCCCGAGTATGGCGATACCACATTTGTGACACTTTTACACAGCCTGGCCACATACAGAGGCCCAACATGGGAGCACTGTCAGGTGTTCTAGGGGCATACATTTCAAATCTAATTTGACTACCTTTTACACTATTGTGAGGCACTGTGGTGGCACGGATGGACACTGTGGTGGCACGGATGGACACTGTGGTGGCACGGATGGACACTGTGTTGGCACGGATGAGAACTGATGTGGTATGGATGAGCATGAATGAGGCACAAATGAACCATGGATGGGGATGACTGAGCATGGATTGATGGGTGAGCATGGCTGGGTGAGCATGGCTGGGTGAGCATGGCTGGGTGAGCATGGATAGGTGAGCATGGATGGGGTGAGGATGGCTGGGTGGGCGAGCATGGATGGGGTGAGGATGGCTGGGTGGGTGAGTATGGGTGGGTGGTGGGAGTGGATGGATGGTGGGGGGTGCAGCCTGTCCCCTACTGTCACTTTAGCAGTGCTGTGGGTACTACACATTGCCCACAGTGCTGCAGCACGTCCTCTCTCTCTCCCCCTTCTCCTCTCACAATGCACTGATTGGTGCAGAGAGGGGAGAGAAAAGCCGGCGCTTCCGCCGGCTTGTTTACATATGCTCGCTCCGTCATTTGACGGAGGGATCACGTGGTAAAAGGCCGCCCAGGGGGGCACGCGGGAAGCGGGATTCTGGGAGGACGTCACTGTACGTCTTCCCAGAATTAAGCAACCGCCCTGTAGCCGTCATTTGGCTATGGGCCGGTTATTAAGTGGTTGACCTACCAGCATGTCTTTGTAGTGTAGCAGGACAATGGAGTATCCAGAGGAAACCTGCACAGGGAGAACATGCAAACTCCAGGCAGGTTGTGCCGTGGTTGGGATTCATACTGACGCCCCTAATGCGGCTAGGCAGAATTGCTAACCACTTAGCCACTGTGCTGCCCCAGATGAGACAAAACTGGAGTTTTTTTTTATTTAACAAAAACGAAATAAGCTTTCAAAGAAAAGAACATCGTACCTACTGTGAAACCTGGAGTAGACTCGGTAATGTTTTCAGGCCGCTTTGGTGTTGTGCACGGGTGCTATGCATTTCTGCCAGTCACCATAAGATTCCAAGGTATTCTGGTGTGAAACATACTGCCCAGTGTCAGAAAGTTCTGTCTTCATTTGCTGATCATGGGTCCTCCCAACAGGGTAGCGACCCGAACCACACAGCTAAAAACATTTAACAATGGCTAAGGGCAAAACATTGGGTATTCTAAAGTGGCCTTCTTTGAGCCCTGATCTGCATCTTATTGAACATCTGAAACACGCGGTCTGGGGAAGGCACCATTCAAACCTGAGACAGCTGAAGCAGTTTGCTTAAGGAGAGTGGGGCAAACCACATCTCAACAGGTGCAGAAGTCTCATTAACCTGGGATCACACTTGTGCGATCTTAGACATCACATCTGATTATCACCTGCACCGCAGGTGTCGATCACATGTGATGTCTGTGCGATGCGAGTTCAGCCATACAGTTGTATGGTTGAACTTGCGTTGGATTTGCACAAAAAAAGGTGCAGGGACTCCAACCCCCCCCCCCCCGTGCATTGGAATCGGATCGCATGGGTGTTCTCATTATGCAATCCGATTCCTGTCTGAATCCACAGTTCGTACTGTGATCTGTGAACCCATCTGGTGGTGTCATTAGCATTGTATAGACACCCACAGTGGTTCGCAGAAGCTGTGGGAGAGATGCGATGCGGGAACTGACGCTGGAATCGCACTGGTTCCTGCACTGCTACAGCCTGAACCTAGGCTGAGCGTTACAGAAATCGCGTCGGCAGTCATTGCCTATGGGAGTATTCCCACTTTTGCAGTCAAACTGGGAGAACACCTACTTTTATATTTCATCCCCATTCATGTAGCAGAACTTAAAAAAACATTTGAGTTTTTTTTATTTATTTATTTTTTAGATGCTCTTTTCTGGAAACTCCAGCACTGAAAAATCGTACTAGTTCTTTGTTTGGGAGGGCTGGGGAATGGTTTACCATAATTAACCCTGTCCATACTGTGCTCAGGTATAAACTGATTTCTCTGTCCAAACAAAGGGTTAAAGATTTAGAAGCTGGGCTTCTCCATTGTCAAAAGGTAGCTGAGCCTGCCGTTAGCTAGTCTATGCCTATCACACAGCCAGAGTCCGTGGACCCGGAAGGAAGACTGGGTAAAGATGGACGCTGCCTCCAGCGATTGCATCGCTAGAAGGCTTTGTTTCCAGGTAAGTTTCACATAAGGTGCTAGTATGTGATGCATACTAGTACATTATGCTTTTTACCTTTTTACCTGCAGGTTCTAAAAAAAAAAAAAAAAAAAAAGAAAAAAACCCAACTGTTTAAAACTGCTTTAATTTGCAGTAAATTGCAAAAAAGTGTATAAATTGCTCCAACTTTGGGCACCATACGCAATGCAATTTGACTGTACAATATTTATATAATCAACTTTAGATTTATCTAAACAAATGCAACCCAGAAACTAGTCCTTTTTTTTTTGCTCAATCAGCGCATTGAACAGAAAAGAAAAAAAAAAATGACATCCACACATTCAGCTGGGTCTTTGTATTCTGACAGTGAGGAGACTTCCCCGCCTTTGGAATACACTGATCAGCGCTGCTGCCTGTAGACTGCAGCTCTGATTGAGCGGGGAGAACATGACAGGGTAGTTGTACAGAAGTTGATCGGTGGATTGTCTTCTGCACAGCCATCCTGCTCATACATGGATCAACATTTGTCTGGCTCCCGTTGAACCGGCTGAATTTCAGTCCATGTAGGGCCGGATTATATGCAACATGAAGACCTAACTAAATGACCTAATCAGGTAGTACATAGTCAGTGGCCATGGGACAGACTCACTCTGAAATTGTTCAGAAATACTTGCTGTCTGCCATGAGACCTTCTCCTAAAAGAAAAAAAAAAATGAAAATGTGTAAAAAAAAAAAAGAAAAATGGCCACCAACTATTGCTCTGAGCAGCTGTCTTCTGGCACTATGAGGCCTCATACACACAGACGTTTTTTACCGCCGCGTTTTTTAGTGGTTTTTTTTTCAGCTCTCCGTGTTATTCAATGGCTCCATACAAACGCTGACGTTTTTGAGCTGTAGATGGCGTCAGCATTCTTAAGCTGTAAATCGAACGCAGGACCTGCACGTTCCGAGGCTGTAGCGTTATGATGCTGAGCCGGCAAACCGCTCACTAATGCGCGTTAACGCTTTAGCGACGTTAACCGGAGTTTTAGCACCAGCGTTTTCAGGTTCAAAAATAGCAGAGGAATGTTTTTTTAAAATAAAACTCGACGTAGCGCTTACTCTCATTATCGCCAATGCAAAACGCTGACGAAATTGCGTTTTTGACACTGTTTTTTTTCCCCGACGACAGTCCTGATGTTTTGTTAATATGTCTGTGTGTATGAGGCCTGAAGGTTAAAATGTTACTAAACCCACAACCGTAAAAACAGTCTGTATTTGCAGTAAAGCATGCTTGTTATATTCACTGTGGGTAGAAGAACAAACAAGTCTCAAATAAATGACAGTGACATATGACATTTTTGAGCATCCCGGTAGGTCCGTCTTTTCAATATGATCAATTTTGTACATTGGTGATATGTATGATATAGATGTGATATACAGGGTGGATTTGATTTAAATAAAGTCTGTTTAAATCACTAGTTTAAATCACTAGTAAAAAGGCTTGATTTTAAATTCCTCATTTTTAAAGAGCAACTGTCATCTCTGTCCCGCAGCGGCTCCTCCTTTGACCCGCTGTTGACTCACCGACAGTCCAATTCACTTTAATGGGACTGCTGGTGATGTGGCAGTGACACAACAAGGTGAGGGATGTGGCGGCAGCAAGTGAGTGGATGCCCGCTAACAGGCGCTGCCATGATGCATCTGAAATTACAGGTGCTCTTTAAGCACATACAGTAGCTGCTGACTTTTAATATTAGGACACTTACCTGTCCTGGAGTCCAGCGATGTCGGCACCCGCCGACGATCTTCGGATCGGGGGACGGGTGCAGCCGCCTCCATCGCGGGTAAGGGAACCCGGACGTGTAAGCAGTTCAGCTTCACGCCGGGCACCTTACCGCGCATGCGCGAGCTCTGCCACGCTCTGCTACTGGCCAGGCGGCCAGTAGCAGAGCGAGCAGGGAGGAGGGAGCCGGGCTTCTGATGTCAGAGGCCGCGTCCGCCGGCCAGAGCTCCCAGATGTGTGGAAAAGGACACCTGTCTAAAGACAGGTGTCCTCTTCCCCCTCCCCCCCGAAAGGTGCTAAATGTGACACCTGAGGGGGGGTGGAATCCAACCAGCGGAAGTTCCACTTTAGGGTGGAACTCCGCTTTAAGATAGTCCACATCCACCTCCATTTTTGATTTTTTTATGTTTTTTTTTTTTAATTATTTAAGTTATTTCCCTATCCCCATTTCTTTGTAGGGCACTTGTCCGACCCTTACCCCAAATTTCCTTCCTTTTGCAGACCTCTAGGACTTCCCAGGACATTTTTACAGCACTTTTCAGAACTTTTAGTAAAATTACCAGAACCCCGGACCCAAACCCGGACTTTTTTTTGAAAAGTACGGGTCCGGGTTCGGGTCCGGTTCCCGGACACCCAAAAGTTCGGTACGGACCCGAACTTTACAGTTCGGGTTCGCTCAACACTATTGCTGAACTTTGCTTTATCTCTGTGAAATTGTGTGAATGCATCAATGCAGTCAATGCATGTTATATCAACTTGCAGAGCTTGGATTCATTGAATGAGTTTACCAAAAATGTAAATATTGCAGAATATACAGCCTCATGCTACATAACTAAGCTCCATTTCGTTCTGAATAAACAAAATTATTAATGTATCTTCAAAAAAAAAATCAGATTTAAAGTGGGGGTTTAAATGCCCTGTAAGCAAGTGGTTAAACTTGATATGTAATAAAAATGTTTTATTTAATTTTATACATTGTGTGAAGTAGTTGTTTCTGGCTGCTTAAGCGTCCCGTTGCATTCCAACTTAAACCTCAGCTTTAAATTTTTTTTATTTTTTATTAACTACTCTGGAAACTTTTCAAGTGACATTCAGGCTCTATGAATAATCCTTCAACTATGAGTAGATAATTTTCCATAATAATTGGCCTCAGTCTGCTGAATATGAACATTCAGGGTGTGTCGGCTCTGTGTAAACTTTACTCATTCCAGTGAACTTCTTACCTTCTGAAAGCGATCGGGCCGCTGTGGTCATTGCTGAGGAGCATCTATACATTGTTTAACCTCTATGACATAAAGGTTAGATTGGCTTCAATGAGCTAACAAGTCTGAGCAGCTGATATAAAAATGTGAGAGGATCTATAAAGAGCATGTTGGTGTCATTGATTACCCATGGGTTGATTTTGGATAAACATTGAGGGTTGCCATGTCTTATCCTGCCAGGAGGATGAGAAAAGTGTTTTTTTGTTCTTCACATGTATTGCTGTTGGAATGTCCAGTATCCCGTATTTGGAAAGCTCAGTTGTATTGAGTTAAAGTAAACTCCTGTGCATAATTTCAACCTATAGGTAAGCCTATAATGAGACGTACCTATAGGTACTATAAAAATATCTCCCAAACATGCACCAATAACGTCATCGTCGCATGCGCCCTGAAGGAACGGCCAACTGTGCCATTCCTTCAGATATGTGTACCATGAACGACGACCATTGCATCGCTAGAGGGCTTCCTTTCCAGGTAAGTTTCACATAATGTGCTAGCATGTGATGCATACTAGCATATTATGCCTTTACCTTGCAGGTCCTAAAATAAAAAAAAAAAAAAAGCGCCCATCGGTTTACAACTGATTTAATTTGCAGTAAATTGCAAAAAAAGTGTATAAAGTGCTCCAACTTGGGGCATCATGTGCAAGGCAATTTTGAGGGGTGGTTCACACTTGAGCGGCACGACTTCACGGCCCGTTCACATCTAGGCGACTTGTCAGGCGACTTGAGTCGCCTGACAAGTCGCCTCATTGCTGTGCAATGGAACCGTTCTAATAGGAGCGAATCGCTTCGCTCCGTCTTAGAAAAATAGTTCCTGCACTATTTTCAGGGCGATCTCAGCGCGGCTTGCATTAACTTATATGATAGAAGTCTCCTTACAAGCCGCGTTGAGATCGCCTCGAGGGGCGACTTGCTTCGACCTGGCAAGTCGCGCTGCTCAAGTGTGAACCGGCCCTTAATGTACAATATTTATATAATCAACTTTACATTTATCTAAACAAAAGCAACCCAGAAATTTGTTTTTTTCTTTTTTGTTCAAAAAAAAAAAAAAAAGGCGCGATTCCCCCATCCACACATTCAGCTGGGTCTTTGTATTCTGACAGTGAGGAGACTTCCCCGCCTTTGGAATACACTGATCAGCGCTGCCGCCTACAGACTGCAGCTCTGATTGAGCGGGGAGAACATGACAGGGTAGTTGTACAGAAGTTGATCGGTGGATTGTCTTCTGCACAGCCATCCTGCTCATACATGGATCAACATTTGTCTGGCTCCCGTTGAACCGGCTGAATTTCAGTCCATGTAGGGCCGGATTATATGCAACATGAAGACCTAACTAAATGACCTAATCAATTAATACATAGTCAGTGGTAGATCTAAAGGAGATTGTACACTTAGATTTTGTAGTGTGTGTGTGTGGTGCACTTTAAGGCTCATCTATACTTGCGGTCAGTGGTGGTAAAAACAGGCTGTTCCACTGAACTGAACAATATTTTATAAAACACTTGGCCCCCTTTATTGGACATCCAACAGCTGGATATAGAACATCCCCATGAAATATTCATATGGAGGGTTTTATGATTGCCAGGCTAAAGTATTTTTTTTAGTCCAGAATATGAAAAAGAAAACCATTTTCATAACTTTAACACAATATTAAGATTGGCTGCATAAGTGAAAATTCACTTAAAAGTGGTTGTAAAGCCTTATGGGGTTTTCACCTTACTGCATTCTATGTATTAAGGTGACCACCTGTGCTGCAGCTGCCCCCTCCCTTTTCCTTGCCTGAGCCCATCCAATCCAGCGATGTGCATGACGGCAGCAGCCCCTGCCGCTGTCTCCCTTCTTATTGGGCAGCTTGATGGCAGCGAGAGCCAATGGTTGCTCTGTGCAAAACCATTGCACACAGCAGGTAAGAATGGACATGAAAAACCCCCCCGAAGGTTTAAAACCACTTTGTAAGCAATATTTCTTCCATTTCTAGGTGTATGGAGCAGGCCTTGAGCATACGGCAAGCTACTGTGAACAGTTTGGAATGAGAGGAAACCCAGTCTGTCCTCACTGACAGAGGGGCACACTAAACTTCTCCGTTTTATCATAAAAATGCAGAAGAGCCCTTTGTTAGGACAGTGAGATTTGCAAGCACAGACAGGATTTTATATGGTAATCCTGAACATGAACTCCCTAGCAATTAAAATGTAAGCAGTCCTTTTTATATATTAAAGTAACAAATATAAAGTGGGTGTTGGGCCGGTTCACACTGCAGCGGTGCAGGAACCCTGCGACTCCACTGCGGGTTCCTGCATTGCATGTCTCTGGGCAGCAGTTCACACTGCCCTGTGAAAGATAATGACACCCCTAAATCCGTTCCCATATCTATAGGGCGATCTTAAGTGCTTAAAAAAAAAAGTACCAGTAGTCCTCTGAATAGTTGCGTTGCTGGGCGAGCAATCCCCGGTCATCATTGTACACTTAATAAATGAATTAAAGGGAAATGATTCTCCTTTTAATCTCATTACATATATGTAAAAACATAAAACCATTAATGATGCTATTGTTCCTTTAAAAAGGTAACCGTAATCTTTTTTTCAGTACAGCTATTGCTGCTAAATATGCTTCAAGCTGAAGTGTCCTGTATGCTTTGATGCACATCATGGGTAAAATGTTCATTAGCAGACAAGCAATTCTTTTTTTACTATAAGCCCAAGTGCTATTCTCTTTTCATATAGAACTAAAATATTCTCTTATCTCGAAATCCAAACACATTTTCAAAACACACACATGGTTTCCAGAGGAACACCGAATGGATTTACTTGGCTCAAAAATGAGACTAGCTGGGAACAGCACAGAAAATACTGGGAATCAAAACCAGTAAACAGAATATTTTATTTATTTATTTTTTATCCCAAGCCCAAAATGGTGAAGCTATAACCTAACTGAAGTAGATGTTTACATTCACATGGGCTTTCTGATGAGGTTCACCTGCCAGATTTTCAGGAGGATCTCATCGGCAGTTTCATGCAACTTTTTAGGAAGATGAATTTGGTGTGGCCAGGTTCGGGGGGGGGGGGGACGGGGACTGATGCCTCGTACACATGGGTCGACGATTGTATACAACAGGTCGTACGAACGACCGCTGTATGCTAAATCGACCGTTGGTACACGCGATTAGAACAGCCGACGTACGACAGTTATACAACAGGAGTTGTATAAGCAAACTAGAAAACTTTGGTAGTACCAACAAGCGGTCTTACGACCGTTGTATTGTGTGTACAGAGAAGTTGTATTGTGCAAAACACGCATGCTCAGAAGTCCGGAACGGGCAGACACTAATTACATGCACCTGAACTTTCTCTTTATACGTTCATAACACGACACTACGTTCAGCTTGGTCGTACGATTGTGTAGTGCATGCCAGTATGCGAGATACAACAGCCAACATACAACTTGGTCCATTCGGTCGTACGACCGTCGAACCGTGTGTACGAGGCTTAAGTCTGCCCATTGAATCCAACACAAGTCTGCAAACTGGGCACGGATGTCACTGAAGTGACCTTTTCAGCTCTGATTCAGTAGTGGATCTGTCCACTGACCCTTATTTTTAATACCCGTTCAGCTTTACAGATGTTATACGTGTTAAAACAATAAAAGATCTTAGCTCATGCGTGTTTTGGTGTCCAGGGCTTGTCCATGAAAATTGAGCAAAAAAACATGAATTCAATATTACATATTTAATATTCGTGCATATTTTAAAGAGAAGTTGGACTTTTTTTTTTTTTTTTCAAAAATCACTCTTACCTGGGTGGATGACTGTCAGTCACTGCTCTGTCTGCCCCTCACTGGAGCGCTGGGCTGAGGTGCTGGTCCAGGCAGGCATGTGGGCGGATCCTGACTTTGTTGCCATCTTGCCCAAACCTGAACTGGCTCTGTCAGCTAATGGCAGGCTTCAGCTAAATGAGCTTTGGCTGTACTTCTCTTTTAACTGTACAGTCTACTGTATGTGCAGTAAAAAAAATAACTTTGGTCAAAGGAAACCATAAATGGTTGTGTGGTTAACCGTGCATAAGTGTCCGATGTGTTTCCTGAACATGGCATGTGCAGGCTGCATGTGCCATGTGAGGCTTCCAGGGCATGGGAAACTACCAGCAGATCAAAAGCTTTGGCCATAGTTCTCGAACATCTGATTTTGCTAGTTTTCACCTTCAGAACACTAGACTGAGAGACTCGGATTGTGGGATATATAGTTAATTCACTGGAAGTGTCACTTCTTAGACTACAGACAGAAGTCATGCCATAACATGTGCAGTATCATGTTGCAGGCCTCGTGTTTGAAGACAAACAGCTGACACTGGAATGTGACGATTTACTCTACCATAGGCTGTGTGCACAGGCCAGCAAGTGACGCCATCAAACTACAGTGTGAACACACATCTTAGGATAGAATGGTAGGAAGATTTATAATGTCTTTAACCACTTAGACCACCTACTGCAGATCTACTGTGGCAGGACAGCTCTATTGCGTGAAACAACGAACCTGTACGTCATTTCGAGCAATAGACAGCACTGCTCGCACGCTGATTGGCCAGAGGGGGGGCCAATCAGCGGGTCTGGCGGAGGCCATGTCCACTGGGACCCGCCAATTGTTCCACAGAGAGGCATAACCGTTATCTGTAAACAAGGCAGATCGCTGTTCTGACAGGGTAGAACAGTGATCTTGTGTTTCTGCTGAGCAGGAACATGATTTCTGTGTTTCCCCAGTCAGTCCACCCCCCACACAGTTGGCAAACACCTTCTAGGGACACACTTAACCCTTTGATCGCCCCTGGTGTTTACACCTTCCCTGCCAGTGTCATTAGTAAAGTAACAGGTCGTATTTTTACGCAGTAATAATGTCATTGGTTCGCAAAAAAAGTGTCAAGTGCCCGATTTATCCGCCACAATGTCGCAGTCATGCTAAAAATCGCTGATCGCCGCCATTACTAGTAAAAAAATAAATAAATAAAAATTACATAAAAATATCCCATAGTTTGTAGACCCTATAACTTTTGTGCAAACCAATCAATATACGCTTATTGGGATTTTTTACCCACAATATTTAGCAGAATACATATTGGCCTAAATTGATGAAGAAATAGATTTACTTTTTTTTTTTTTTTTTTTTTTTATTGGCTGTGTTTTATAGCAGAAAGGAAATATTGTGTTTTTTTTTTTTTTTTTTTTTTTTTTTTTTTTTCAAAATTGTCACTTTTTTTTTATTCATAGCGCAAAAAATAAAAACCGCAGAGGTGATCAAATACCACCAACAAATCTGTTGCAGCAGTCTCGGCACACCGCTGTGACCGACGACATCCTTCTTCCGGGTCTGCGGCTCCGTCCAATCACAGCACGGGCTCCAGCCAATCGCGGAGCCGCACTGACGTCGCTCCCGCGCATGCGCATGGGAGCCGTCATTTACGGCACAAATACAGAAGAAACGGCACCCTGGGCTACCCCGGGTGCCGATTCTTCAGTGCGCATTTGCCGATGACGTCGGCACATGCAGATACAGGGAATATCTCCTAAACCGTACAGGTTTAGGAGAGATTCCCGGGACCTACAGGTAAGCCTTATTGTAGGCTTACCTGTAGTTTAACCACTTCCCACCCAGCCACTGTACATATATGGCCGAGTGGGAGCTACCCCGTTCTGACAGGACGTGTATACACGTCCTGCAGAACGGGAGCCACACGGCGCGATGCGGCTGGATCCTGTGATCATTATGATCACAGGATCCAGCTGAGCAGAGATTGGGCTATGGGCGCAGTGACTGGCCCTCCCGATCATGTGATGGCTATGTCCAGGGTAGGGGGAGGAGGGGGGAATCTGCAGCAATATGACAGCTCTCTGCATGATGAGAATTTCATGCAGAAAGCTGTCACAGATCGCCCCCACACAGTGCACCAAACACACTGATACCCCTGTCCCCATACACATAAGTGTCCCCATAAAACAGTCCCCAAAACATCTGTATGTCCCCAATCGCATCTGTCACCATACACAACACATCTGTCACAGTCCCCAAAACATCTGTATGTCCCCAAAACATCTGTCACAGTCCCCAAAACATCTGTATGTCCCCAAAACATCTGTCACCATACACAAAACATCTGTATGTCCCCGTCACATCTGTCACCATACACAAAACATCTGTCACAGTCCCCAAAACATCTGTCCGCCAACACCAAATAAACTCAGATTTGGGTTATTTTTACCAAAGAAATGTAGCAGTATAATTTTTGGTCAAAATTTATGAAGAGAAATTACTTATTTGCAAAATTGTATAACAGAAACGAAGAAAAATGCATTGTTTTTGAAAATTTTCAGTCTTTTTTTAATTTATAGCGCAAAAAATAAAAAACCCAGGGGTGATTAAATACCACCAAAAGAAAGCTCTGTTTGTGTGAAAAAAATGATAAAAATTTCATATGGGCGCAGTGTCGCATGACCGCGCAATTGTCATTCAAACTGTAACAGCGCTGAAAACTGGTCCGGGAAGGAAGGGGGTTTAAGTGCCCAGTATTGAAGTGGTTAAAGTGGTTGTCATGACTTGACAACCACTTTAAGTGAATAACATTGATTATCTTTTTACAGTGGTATCTGAAAGTCAGTGGGAAAAGGCAGAAAGCAAACATGTTGACCTTGAAGTTTGTGTTGAAAGCCAGAAAAATGGTCATTGCAGTTGTTTATGGGGCTTCGTAGTCGCAGACCAGTCTGGATGCCCATGTTGACTCGTATCAACAGCCAAAAGCACCTACAAGTGGGCACGTGAACATCAAAACCGGACCACAGATCAATTGGAAGAAGGTTGTCTGGTCTGATGATCACATTTTCTTTACATTGTGTGTGTGTGTGTGTGTGTGTGTGTGTGTGTGTGTGTTTGTTGCTTACCTGGAAAAGAGATGGCGCCAGCATGCAGTATGGGAAGAAAGCAAGCCAGCGGAGGCAGTGTCATGCTTTGGGCAATGTTCTGCTTGGGTCCTGCCGTTCATCTAGATGTTACTTGATACTCGCCACCTACCTAAACATTGTTGCTGACCAAGTACACCCCTGCATGGAAAAGGTATTCCCTGATCTCAGTGGCCTTTTTCCATAGGATAATGCACCCTGGCACACTGCAAAATTTGGTTAAAGAATGGTTTGAGGAACACAAGTCTGAGGGGTTGGCTTGGCGTTCAAATTCTCCAGATCTCAATCCAAACAAGCAACTGTAGGACATGCTGGAAAAACAGGTCAGATCCATGGAGACCCCACCCCACAACTTACAAGACTTAAAGGATCTGCACTGATGGCTTGGTGCCAGATACAACAGCCTACCTTCATAGGTCTAGTGGCATCCAGGGCTTATTTTTGGCAATAAGGTGACCTACTCAGTATTATGTGGGTGGTCATAAAGTTATGGCTGATCAGTGTATGACCAGGAGTCCAGCCCTGCTGCCTGCTTGTCAGTCTATGGCAGGCTGAAATACGTTGCTGCTGGATGGGATTGAAGGGATGTACTGAGTGGTACTTGCATTTAGGACCCTATATATGGGTTCAGGGAAGAATCCCTGGAAGACAAAATACCTGTATTCTGGGCAGTTGTCGCTGACTGCATAGGGCCCTAAATGCGTGTACCTTTTGGTACAGTCTTTAGCCCCATCCAGTCGCTGTGTATTTCACCCAGTCATAGACTTGGGCACATTGAAATGCAGGGAGTGCATGCACAGGGGCTAGATACCCCATGTTCAAGGGCCTCATTTTTGTTTCCGATTTTTTTTTTTTTTTTTTTTTTTTTTCCTTTTTAGATGTGCAGCTCTGGAGTGTGCTTTATGCAACTAGATTTTCCCCAGCGCTGGATACTTTGCATTTTGTAGAAATAGAAAATGTACTGCTTGGAGAAAATCTATATTCTAGCAGAACTTCTTTGTGTTTGTACTTTGTACTTTGTATTAGTATTAGAAGTCAGCTAGGACAACTTTTAGGTGGAGTAATTGTTTAGTTTCCACTTCAAGAGACTTCATCCTGCTTGCTTTTGTCAAAAAGCTCACATATGAAGTAAATCGGTTCATGTGCCGAGGTTGACTTAACCACTTGCTTACTGGGCACTTAAACCCCCTCCTGCCCAGACCAATTTTCAGGTTTCAGCGCTGTCGCATTTTGAATGACAATTGCGCGGTCCTGCGACGTTGTACCCAAATAAAATTGATGTCCTTTTTTCCCCACAAATAGAGCTTTCTTTTGGTGGTATTTGATCACCTCTGCGGGTTTTATTTTTTGCGCTATAAACAAAACCAAGAGCGACAATTTTGAAAAAAGAACAATATTTTTTACTTTTTGCTCTAATAAATGTCCAAAAAAAAAAAAAATTATTCATTGGGTTAGGCCGATTTTTATATTCTACATATTTTTGGTAAAAAAAATCGCAATCGGCGTTTATTGATTGGTTTGCGCAAAAGTTATCGCGTCTACAAACTATGGAATTGATTTATGGCGTTTTTATTATTTGTTTTTTTACTGGTAATGGCGGTCATCTGCGATTTTTATCGGGACTTTGATATTGCAGTGGACATGTCGGACATTTTTGACACTTTTTTGGGACCAATGACATTTATACAGCGATCAGAAATTTAACTGTCCCCTGATTACTGTATAAATGTCATTGGCAGTGAAGGGGTTAACCTGCAGGGGGCAGTGAAGGGGTTAACAGTGTTCCCTGGGTGTGTTCTAACTGGGGGGGTTGGCCGGGACATAACAGATCTAACTGATCCCAGTGACAGGGATCAGTAGATCTGCTTGTCCCCCTCTCACAGAACGGGGAACCGGCGTGTTTACATTGGCGGTTCCCCGTTCTACAGCTTTGCAGGCGATCGCGGGTCAGGAGCGGACATCGAGTCCGCCCGAGCCGCGGGCACGCCCACGCAGCGTGCGGCGTCCGCGCGCGCGCTGCCGCCTGTGAGTGCGCGCAGGGGGTGTGTAAAGGGGCGGACGTCCATGGACATCCACCCGGAGATTCAGATCCGTGCTGTAGACGTCTTTCGTCTATATCGCGGATCTCAAGCGGTTAAAGAGGTAGTAAACCGCAGTTTAAAAAAAGCAAAAAAAAAACCCATGCAGGACAATGGCATTATGTGCTACTATGCAGCGCGGGAGTCACTGCTGCGGCAAGGAGCTCTGAAGGGAGGGCACGGGTGTACCGTCCCTTCAGAGCACATGCGCCAGTGACCTCACCGGCTGCATGCAGTGCAAATATCTCCTAAACTATGCGCGTTTAGGAGATATTCACTGTGCCAACCAGAAAGCCTTAGGCTTACCTGTAGGTACAAGTAAACAAAAGCAACACAAAATAAAAAACGAATTTGCTACCACTTTAAAACATCTACGAAATGTTTGCCGAAGTGTAATACTGTATATCTAGATAGTGTTTTACAATGTGCAAGTGTCTGTAGTAGCATTAAAGTGGTTGTCAACTCATGACAACCATTTTAAACTACAGGTAAGCCTACAGTAAGGCTTACTTGTAGGTCCAAGAAATATCTCCTAAACCTGTACAGTTTAGGAGATATTCCCTGTATCAGCATGTGCCAACGTCATTGGCAAATGCGCACTGAAGAATCGGCAGCCAGGGTAGCCCCGGGTGCCGTTTCTTCAGTTGATGTGCCGTAAATGACGGCTCCCTTGTGCATGCATGGGAGTGACGTCAGCGCGGCTCCGCCAATCACAGCGCTGGAGCCTGCGCTGTGATTGGACGGAGTTGCAGACCCGGAAGAAGCATGTCGCCGGTCACAGCGCTGTGCCTAGACCGCTGCAACAGCTTCATTCCAAGGTAAGTGTTTCATAATGAGCTAGTATGCGCTGCATACTAGCTCATTATGCCTTTGCTTTGTAGGTTTTTTTTTGGGCGGGGTTGGTGGACTTTACAACCACTTTTACAGCTAGTATGCTTGTAATCTACCTATTTAAAGTGGTATTAAACCCAAAAACAAAAATGTAATATCCTGCAGCCTACAAATCTTTAAAGTACAACTAAAGGCAACATACATATTTTAGTAAATTCTCATATAAATACCTGAAAGTTACACGTGGTAATAAACATAATAACTGAAATGATTATTTCCCTACCATGTAGCTGTGATTTGGGTCTGTAATCCCCTCCATCAGTTCTTCTTTGCTGAATAGTGTAGTGATGATGGGAGGAGTTCTGCAGAGGTCAGATGTAATTTCCTGTCAGTGAAATTGCTGCTCTATCCCACAGACATCCAGCCTTCTATGATGCTCAGTCTATTTTACATAACACACACCCATCTGCCAAGCAATAGCTGGGTGTGTGCTATGTAACCACAGCACAAGATAGTACAGGTTGCTTTGCACACAGATCAGTCTATTACTCTGTGTGCTTCTCTCTGTCTGCACACTGGTAATTTATAATCTGGCAGAACAGAAGGAGCCTAGGAGCTAGAGCAGTGGGCGGGCAAAGGCAGGACATAGGTGGACGGGGCTTCACTGGCCTATCATGGGCGGAGCTTAATCATGATTCTATGTAGAATGAAATCCCTCAGCTTCCCATGTGATACAAAGCCCCTCCCCCAGTGATGTCAGGACGTTTTTGCAGAGAGATGGACGCAAATGTGGACAACAGGAGTCTAACACAGGCAATTAGAAAACCAGGAAATAAAGTCACCTCACTAACAGCGGCGGCTGGTGTGGGAGGGGCGCTGGGGCGCCGCCTCCCCGCCGGCAAAAGACGAGAAAAAAAAAAAAAAAAAAGTCAACCCCGCCCACCTACAGGTGGCGCCGGCCGCGGTGGACATCCACCCGCCCCAACTGAAAAAAAAAAAAAAAAAAGAGCAGAAAACGGCCGCCCCTCCGCCGCGGGGTCGCGGGGAGGGTGTGGTCGGCGGCGACAATCACTCCACTGAAATAAAGGACCAAAAGATTAACGGACACAATCTGAGGACAACAGGTGTAAACGCAGGTAGAGAGACGTTTTTGCAGGACTGTAGTGACCCCCTCCCCGAAACATAGTGTACCCTTCGACTCCCTAAAGTAAGATGTATCTTAGTACTAATTCGAGGCGGGTACTATCCGGTCACTTCGGGGCAGGTGGATACAGGACGGAAACGGG
>BLSH010185810.1:936480-948813 GCA_018402905.1 Glandirana rugosa
GAAGAGTATCTGAGACTCCTTTGGACAGCAGCATTGTCAGCCTGGGAGATGCCAGTGTTGGATACACTAGCGGATTTGGATGGACTTTATTAACAAATTAAAGCGAAGAGTGGTAAAACCTTTTTTGGCCATTCTTGGGCTCAGAGCTGATGGGGACAGCTGCAGCATAGAGGGGGAGTATAGATGTGTGTGTGTGTGTGTTTTTACCCCAAACGTCTCCATTAAAGCTCAACTCCAGCAAACTCTTTTTAAGCGGTTACAGCAGCATTTTTTCCTAGTTTCATACATGTCCAGTGTGAAATTCCTGTCTGTTCTCACTTCGAATTTCCAGAGCAGCTGTAAAGCTGTGATTTCCAGATGCGGTTCAGATGTGGATTTTTGGAGCTAGCGGGCACCAGCATCTTTAACAATAGCTGGTTGTTAAGGAGTGGCCCGGAAGTGCCCTGCAAACTTTACAACCAAGGACTCCTCACTTGAAGGGCCTGATATGATTTTTTTTTTTTTCTCTTTTCCCAAATTCGTGTTCAAAACCGATGACGTGCGCAATTCAGATGCATTCCCATAGACAATGAGCCTGGAATTTGCATCTGAACTTCCATGCAGGTTATACCACCCCCTACAGGAGTAGGACATTAGGCAGAAAAAATACTTTGCTACGCCTATGGGCAGTCCTAGGTGTTATACACCCCCCCACTATAGGCCCTCAGTTTTTTTTCTGCCTAGTCAGGAGTGAGGACCTAGTTCCCTGCTGGGATCTCTAGTCCTGGCAACTTTTTGTTTATGTACTGCCAGGCTGGGCGACAGGCTGGTCATGAAGTATCCAGTGGTCTCCCCTGTCTGGCCGGGGAGCGCATGCAGACCACAGCTACGCGCTAGGTCAGCCGCCACATAGCCCCACTGGACGGGGTCTGGCCTGCGAGTTAAATGGCTCGCGAGGTGGCATACGACCGAGTCGCAGCATTCCTTAAATTAAATTAAACTGGTTATTTGTGAATCCTGGGTTAAAGTTGCATGAATCTTGTGTAAATACATTCATAAATAGACCTCACTATGTATCCTAAAATATTTTATTTTTCTCAATAAAATACACTTTTTGCCTTCTCTTTTCTTTGTTACATCTCAATGCTACTGATCATGTACAGCCTGTTTGCAGTCACTTCTGTCGTAATGCTGACACCCCAGCGTGAACTGCATGGCATGCCTACATAGGTGTGAAACTACTACATGTAGCCTCTGTATGATTTTTCTTTTATTTTTTATTTATTTCAGGTACTTGTATAGCGATGTCAATTTACGCAGAGCTTTTCATATATATTTAGTATACAGGCGGTCCCCGGGTTACAAACAAGATAGGGACTGTAGGTTTGTTCATAAGTCGAATTTGTTTGTAAGTCGGAACAGGTACATTTTTTAAGTGTAGCTTCAGCCAAAACAAATATTTTTAAGCTTTTTGGATATCATAGGGAAGGGTTAACACCCCTGTAATGTTTGTTTTATTGTCTATGTTTCTGTTCAGAAGATTTCACCTCACTTCCTGTCCCAGTGATAATTGGATTTTGAAATTTTTGGGTTGTTGTGGAAACAAACCTTGGTGATAAAGCATCAGTGAAGACACCTTTTTGCCATAATAACTCTTACAGGAGTGACTTTCCCTTCCTAGGGGGAGATTTCCTCTCACTTCCTGTTGTCTCCCTCCGTTTGTAAGTAGGAGTCGTTCATAAGTCGGATGTTCATAACTAGGGGACTGCCTGTATATAGTACTTTCACATCAGTCCCTACCCTCAAGGAGCTTACAATCTAAGGTTCCTAACTCACATTTAGGCCCCTTTCACACATGCGGGAAGATCCGGTTCAGGCGGACCTGAGCAATCCCCTTTATGGAGCGACGGATGTCAGCGGTGACATGTCCGCTGACATCCGCCGCTAACCGATCCGGTCCGCAAAATTCAGACGGATGGAAACACTTTTTTCCATCTGTCTAGCGGATCAGATGAAAATGGACAGGTGTATCCATTTTCATCTGATCCCCCATAGGGGACAGCGGGGCTCTGACAGGTCCATCTCTGCACAGTGAGCGTAGACAGACCTGTCATCTGCCAGCTCAGCGGGGATCAATGGATCGATCCCCGCAGAGCAAACGGAGTCCGTCCAAAACTGACAGCCCTGTGTAAAAGGGGCCTAAAGTTTTCAAATATTTAAATTTGCATTGATCTATTTCTTTAGAACTCTTATATTTGTTTTCAGTGATTAGGCTTCCTTCTACTTTAAAGCTTTCATTACCTATTAATGGCGTCCCATTTGGCCCTTCAAAGATGCACGTAAATTGCACTTTTACTCTGATTTCTCTTCTCTGGTTAATGTCCTATGTTTTATAAAATGACCGTACACTACGTAGCACTCCGTGCAATAGGTTGTCCTTTTCCATGGAATTAAACAAGCTGCTTAGGAAGGGATGGACATTTCCAATGTTGTAATATTTTTTTTTCCAGAGATGATCTGTTACAATAGTAATACGATTAGAATTGTTTTTGTTAGTCAAGAAAATCAGTTTGTGCCCACCTGAGTATTGGTGAACTCTTAGCCTGTTCATTATTGAATGGACCTGCTATATCCTTGCCAACAATAGCTTTGGCTTCAACATGATCTAAACAAACAGAACTCAGGAAATGGAGCACAATGGAGGAATTTTGTGCAAAATCTAACCGCTTCCGTTTTTAGTTTTATCGCTCTGGTGTAATGTGGTGCAAAAACACACGGTTATGGATTGGAAGTATGTGTTACCATTTCATTCATTCCTATGTGACCCCATTCACAGGGCATACTAATCCATACGCCCCATGTGAAGGGTCATCTTCATCTGCCTGGGAGGTGTTCTGTCTGGTTGTGGTCCATGCAGCCAGAGGCCTTTCATTGATTTCAACAGGCTGCTTGCACGCCCCTGTGCTTTTCAGGCAGCTAAAAACGTCCCTTCGCACAGGCATGTGGATTGGTACAAACCGGTTGGATCGGTTGAATTAAGGCCGCATTCACACCTAGACTATTTGAATCGCCACAATTCTACCCACAATTCAACAATCGCAGCAAAGTGCGGGAAGTGTTTGTGATGCCATTCTTTCTCAAGGGCACCCTAAACACGGTGTGATTTTTTTTTTTTTGCCTCGATTGTCATGCTACAAATCACGCAAACAAAATCGCGGGACACGTGTTGCCCAAAAGAAGTTCCGTAACTTATGAGCGACACACATCCCATGATTTTGCCACACAACAATCGCAGCAAAGTCTCACTGCGTTTAGGGTGCTATTGAGAAATAAAGGCATCCGCCGAGCTGAACTCCATTTCATACCCGCCTGTCAGTTGGACTACGGGGGCGATTTCGGAGACCTCCTGTATGGGTCCCTGCCAAAAAGTCACCAAAAGTAGTACAGAAAGTACTTTTGGGAATCTGTGCGGTGCCGCAATGTCGGTGTGGCACCGATTTGGACGATGCAATTGCCGCCAATTTGTCAAAGCGCATCAATGTGAACCTAGGCTTGGTGACATCAAGCATCCAACACTAAAATTGTAGTGACCTCATGAGTGACATTGATACTTCCTGTCAGTATGAAGGCCTTGTTACGGCTTTTCCTACAGTTTTTGTGTGTGTGTGTGTGTGTGTGTGTGTGTGTGTGTGTGTGTGTGTGTGTGTGTGTGTGTGTGTAAATAGATAGATGGATAGATAGATCTGCGCGATTCTGGCCAAAATGAGAATCCCAATTTTTTTTGCTTCGAATAAAGATCACGATTCTCGCGGTGTAACAGCTTACATATACCATAAAATTGGGCTAACAACAGCACTGTTATGATTTTTTTTTTTTTTTTTTTTTTGAAAGTGTAATTTTTACCAAAAAATTGCATTTGAGTAGGTCACTGCGCAAACACGTGCGACATAAAATATTGCAACCACCGCCATTTTATTCTCTAGGGTCTCTGCTAAAAAAAATATATCTATAATGTTTAAAAAAAAATGTCTTACTTTTTGCTAAAATACAAATCCAAAAAAAAAAAAATATATAACAAATTTTTTTTTTCCCATCGGGTTTGGCTGATTTATATTCTTCCTAATATTTTTGGTAAAAAAAAAATTGGTTTGCGCAAAAGTTACCACGTTTACGGATGAGAATCAATTTCTGGGGTTTTCTATTTTTTTTATTTTTTACTAGTAATGGCGGCGATTTTTAGAGGTACTGCGATATTAAGATAGAACTTTAAATGTCCACTAATTTACTGTATAAATGACAGTGAAGGGGTTAACTGTGTTCCCTAGACGTGTTCTAACTGAGGGGGCATAAGAGAACTGATCCCAGTGACAGGGATCAGTAGATCTCTTATGCCCCACTGACAGAGCAGGGAAACGCCGTGTTTACATCGACGGTTCCCCGTTCTTTTGCTCTGGCCGCTCATCGCGGCTCGCCGGCGGACTTCAGGTCTGCACGAGCCGCGGGCACACTCCTCCAGAGTGCGGCGGGCATGCGAGACCCCTAGCGGCCACTCCACAAATCGATGTTTATTTACGGCGATTCGCGGGACACGTCCACATTGCCGCAGTAAATATACTGCGTGCGGTGTGGAAGTGGATATATATATGTGTGTGTGTGTGTGTGTGTGTGTGTGTGTGTGTGTGACGTGTTCACGTAAATGCCCAGATCGGTGTGTTTCTGTAGTGGGCATGGCCAGATGTGGCTGCCCAGACTGTCCATGCCCTTGGAGCGATGGGCATTAATTGATGCAAACTGTCTGCACACAAAACCGCTCATCTGTTCCTGGCCACATGTAATTGCTCCTTGTACGATTACATGCAAAGAGCTGCAGACAGTGTCGGCCTTTTCTGATTTGTGTAGGCCTCTTGTCTGCAGTTGATTGCAGACATCTGGCCACACCAATGCGCTGATGTGAACGGTGTAAATTCCTGAACAGTTGTGCGAAGGAAGCCTTGAAGGGTAACTATACCCCGTTGGCATTTCTAATCAATTTAAATAACACTTTTTTTTTTTTTTTTGCCTGTTTTTAATCTTTCTCATCAGAGCAGATTGGGAACATCAGTTTGAAAGGTTTGTTTGAAAACCATTCCCGCATTCAGCTCCAATGTGTGTGAACATTGGGTACACGGCACATGAACAGTATGTGCCAAGCATGTCACATGCCTGGCTATATTCCAGGGAAATCTTCAGGCACCTGCTTGGAGTCTTGTCATAAATATTCTGGAGCTGACAGTCAGAAAAGAATTTGTGGCTCCGTCTCTGTTCACTAGCTTTTACTAGCAGGAGTAATGGGGATCTTTACAGCATTTAATTGTTTTGTGAGCGTGGATTTTTCCATATATGTGGATAAGTAGTATTGCATAACTGTGGCACAGTGAATATTCAACAGGAAATCTATAGATGTTGTTGACTGTAGTATTGAAAAAAAGGGGATATAATGGGTTAATGTAATGGAGCAAAGGGCATGATATGCATAGCGCACATAGCAATCAATTTTCAGTTTACTGTAGTTGATTAAAAAAATAAAGTCTGACTGGTAGCCTTAGCTTAGCTGTTGCACTGGACAACAGTGTTTTACTTAGGTGTATAACCCAAATTTAATTCAAGCCTAATTTGACTTGAGTTTTAAAGCCTCATTCACACAGGCATATTATTCCGTACACCCAAGCAAAGAGCTATCTTTACCTACATAGGTGTTCATGCAGGTGGCTTGGTCAAATAATGCCAGGCATAGGGCTGCACAGATCTAGTACATCCATGTGGGACTGATGCACGGATCGGAACCCACAGACTCCCTGTACAGGACGCACAGGTGATCCATGCAAAGATTGCCCTTTGTATGGATATCTAGAACAGAACGCTTGTATGAATAAGGCCTAATCGGCTAAATACATTCCAGATGCATCAAGTCTTCGTTTTCTTTAGGCCCCTTTTCACACTTATGCAACTTGTCCTGTGACTTGAGACTGCAAAGTCGCATGACAAGTCACTCCCCATTATTTCCAATGAGTATCGTTCATATCTGTACGACTTCAAGTCGTGCCGACTTCAAAGTAGCCCCTGGATTACTTTGACCCAACTTTGCAACTTGAGGTCCATAGACTTCAATGTTAAAGCAGAGTTCCACCCAAAAGTGGAACTTCCGCTTTAAGACCTCCTCAGCTCCTGATACTGAAACAGAGCTTTTTTGGGGGGCGGGGGGTGCGGATACCTGGTTTTGACGGGTACTTCCATTCCGGACGCCTTAGGCGATCGGAAGTGGAAGGTTGCCTTCCCCCTCCCTCCCGAAGTCTTCTGGGACACAGGACAGGTCCTAGAAGACTTTGGGATCAATCACATGGCGCCGCTCCGCTAGCGCATGTGTAGTGCGTGCCCGGCCGTGAAACCACTCGCTGTCATGGCCGGGTGCCCACACTAGGAATGATGGCGCTGCGGAGAGGAGGGGCAGAGATCCGAGGCTCTGTGCGGCCCCATCACTGGACCGGGAGACGGGTGAGTGTCTGTTTATTAAAAGTCAGCAGCTACACTTTTTGTATACATAGAAAATGGTGGAACTATGCTTTAAACCCTCAGTCGCATGCAATACGCGCCTGAATAATATAGTTGCATTTTCTGTATGACATTATAATATGTTTTCATTGTGCCAAAGTTGCAATAAAGTCGGACCAAAGTCGTACTGATCCAAAATCGCGGTAAAATCGCGTCACACAAGTGTGAAAGTGCCCTTAGAAAGAAGCCAAAGTACAAAATTCTATCCCTTACCTGCGTGCTGAAGACCTTTTGTTTGTGTGGAAGCAGTGGTCTTTCTGCAGAAGTCTTACACACACTCTTAAGTCAGAACTAGAGCTCTAAAATCAGCAGGGGAGTGTAAGCTTTGCTGACTATAGGGCTATGGGTCTGATTCAGTATGGTGCATGTGGGACATCTATAGAGAGATCGCTGCTTCCACGCTAAGATCAAGGGTCCCTCTCTACAGTATGTTGGCAAAGAAAGAGAATGTCGCACATTTTTGTTTTAAGGCTCCTGGAAAGTATTTAGCCCACATAAAATGAAAGTTCAGTTGAGCTTTAGGCCTCATACACACGGGCGTTAACACCGCATTTTTGAGCTGTTTTTACAGCTTAAGAACGCCACATCATGTTATTCTATGGCCTCATATACACGTTGACATTTTTGAGCTGTAGCATTCTTGAGCTGTAAGAAGAATCCAGGACTCGCACGTTCCGAAGCTGCAGCGTTAGAGGGGCTTAACGTTGTATACACAGCCTTAAGCCTCGCCAGGCGTTTCTCTGCCTCCTTTCAAATTCAGTGGTTTCCTATGGGGCCTATTGATTTGAATAGAAGTCGCATCAGAAGTCTGATCCGTCCTGCGGTGTGACTTGTGTGCAGAGGATCTTGAAGGGGAACTCCCGCACAAGTATTAAAAAACATGTAAAAAATGGCGTAGCCCCCCAAGATCCATACCAGACCCTTATGGGAGCAAGTGGCCTGGGGCAGGCCAGGAAAGGGAGTGGGGACGAGTGAGCGCCTCCCCCCGCCCGACCATACCAGGCTGCATGCCCTCAACATGGGGAGTATTGGTGCTTTGGGGCAGGGTTTCTGTCTTCTGAGGGGTCTTCTGCTCTTTTGCAGCTGTCTTCTCCCTCTCTCTTCTGGAGATGTTGACTCGTCGCACTCTCCTACTCGAATGCCAAGTCTGTACTGCATGTTGCCTTATATTGGCATGGAGTGAAGGCCCTGCCTCTTATGATGTCACAGCCCTGCCCCAGGATGTGCTGTCATAAGGGGCGGGGCCTCATGATGATGTCAGCGATGGCCCCGTCCCATGCCAATATAAAGCAACGCACAGTACAGACTTTGCATTCGAGTGGTAGAGAGCGACGGGTCAACATCTTAAGAAGAGAGAGGGAGAAGACCGCGGCAAAAGAGCAGGAGACCCAGGAGAAGACCCATCAGAAGACAGAAACCCTGCAAAAGAAAGAAGACCTGGAGAGGGGAGAATAGCCAGAACTGTTTAAAAAAATATTTTAAAAAGCTGTGTAGTGTGTGGTGGTGTGTTTTTTTTTTTTTTTTTTAATTTATTTATTTATTTTTTCAGGTGAATATGTACGGGTACAATGTACCCCATACTCCTTCACACAGGGTGGGGGTCCCTGGGGGCTTCCAGATTCTGATAAGCCCGCCGCCCACAGACCCCGACAACCAACGGCCAGGGCTGTTGGGAGGAGGCTCTCTTCCCCATCAACATGTAGACGAGGTGCTTTGGGGTGCATGCTCGGATAAGGGGGCCTGGTATGGATTTTGGGGAGGGGGCCCTATGCGTTTTTTTCAGCATGGGGGTTCCCCCTTAAAATCCATACCAGACCGAAGGGTCTGGTACCTCTTGGGGGGGGGAACCCCACGCAATTTATACGGGAGTTCCCCTTCAAGATCCTCTGCACACAAGTTGCACCGCAAGTCGGATCCGACTTCTGGTGCGACTTCTATTCAAATCAATGGGCCATAGGGAACCATTGATTTTGAATAGAGGCAGAGCCGCACCGCTGAAAGCTAGCGTGGAAATATGTGCATTGATGTCCATGCATTACGCTGATGAAATCACATTTTTAACGTGGATTTTTTCCTGACGTTGATACCGAAATTACTGCTCATTTTTCTAATCACCCGTGTGTGTGAGGCCTTAAAATGAACCGGAATCAGCCATTCTAAAAATTAAAAATAACTTTCCTGATTTCAAGACTAAACCCTGATAAATTGCATCCCTTATTGGCCACGGTGGCAGTCTTATTCTGCAGGGGGGTGGAAAGTGGCAGGGCTTACACTGAAGTTAGGGAACTCAAACACTTGACAAATTTAAACTAGACTCAGGGAGGGTCTTCTGGTTAACAAAGGCAATAATAATCATATTATATTTTAGGGATCGTGGTAAAATGGCTGTCAGTGTCGGCTTCTGTTTAACCGCTTAAGGTCCGCCCTAAAGTAGCACCTGTGCACCAGATCGTGTGTGTATATATGCATGTGTGTGTTCTGACATGCCCGGGTAGGGGGCACACTGGCTCGCTTCCACTGTGATTGCACACAGCTGAAGCTGATCAGCTGGTGCACGGTACCCGATGTCCTCCGGCACCTGCCGATCATCAGGCAGAGAGACAGAACTGCGATCTGCCTATGTAAACAAGGCAGATCGCTGTTCTGAAAGGAGGGAAGGGGTGGAATTTCTCTTCCCCGTAGTAAAAGCACCTTACAAGGTGTATTAAAACACTGGCTAGGCACACAGTTAACCCTTTGATCGCTCCTGATGCTAAACCCTTCCCAGCTAGTGTCATTAGAACAGTGACAGTGCAGATTTTTAGCTCTGATCACCGTATTGGTGTCGCTGGTCCCCAAAAAGTGTCAGAATGTCCACCGCAATATTGATGCCCTTCCTATAAGTCACTGGTGGCCACTATAACTTTTGCGCAAACCAATCAATATATGTTGGTTGGAATTTTTTATTTTTTATTTTTTTAACCAAAAACGTAGCAGAATACATATTGGCCTAAATTGATGAAGAAATTCAATTTTTTTTTCTTTTTTTTTTTTTTTTTTTTTTTTTGGATATGTTTTATAGCGGAAAGTAAAAAATGTAGTATTTTTTTTTTTTTTAAATTGTCAGTCTTTTTTTGTTTATAGAGCAAAAAATAAAACCTGCAGAGTTGATCAAATACCACCAAAAGAAAGCTCTATGTGTGGGGAAAAAGGGACAGACCCTTTGTTTGGGTACAGTGTTACATGAATGCGCGATTGCCAGTTAAAGTAGCGCAGTGCCAAATTGCAAAAAATGCCCTGGTCAGGAAGTGGTGAAACCTTCTGTGGATGAAGTGGTTAAAGTGGTTGTTAAGCCACTAACTGATCATTATATCATCCCCTCTGATAAAAAGTTGTATCCTACGCATTTATGTACATATGTACGTTAATGCATTTTATTGGCCAGAATATTTATTCTGGCCATTGGAATGCAATAATGCGCACAGGCACAAATGTGCATAAATGCGCCTAGCATATTTGTGCATTCAGCGGTCTTTCTGTTTGAACACTCCTCTCCTGAACACTGTGGTGGTGATTTTTTGTTTTTCAGCTTGTTAATGCTCCTCTTCTAAAACGCCTGTAAATGTCAATGTGTGCAGGCTAACATACAGGTGCGTTTTATAGGCAGAAAAAAAGTGGCATTTTTTTTTTTCTCTGTGCGCTTGAGGCCTTATTCAAATCTAGCTATGTGCACATCAACGGATATGGTGTTAACAAGCCTTTTATCGGAAAACAAGCACCCTATGTTTGTATGCATTTTTCTGGAACAGTAACATTGTCTTACATTTGGGCTCCGTTCACATCTAGGCGTATTTGGGTGTTTTTCTGCTCTAAGCTTCAACTCTAAAAACGCCCAACAAGATAAATCCCATTCATTTCAATGGCCCCTGTTCACATCTGAGCATTCTGTCGCCTAAAGCAAAATGCCAGTTGCTCAAAAAAGTACATGAGCTTCTCTTTTGGCAGATTACAGGCCTTTTAATTATTTTATATTGGTGATCTTTTGAACTTCAAAACGTCAGTACAAAAACGCCTGTAAAATAGCAATGCCTAGATGTGAACGGAACCTTAAGAACTGTACACACAATGCGAAATTCGTACAGGAGTTTTCATACGATGACTGTTCGTCTGAAATTCTCAAAGCGGTTGTAAAGTCTCATTTTTTTTCACCTTAATGCATTCTATGCATTAAGGTGAAAAACCTTTTCTCATTAGTGACCCCCGAGCCCCCCTTTTACTTACCTGAGCCCATTCGTTCCATCGGTGGCTACGAGCAATCCGCTCCAGCTGGTGTCACAGGTCCTCATTGGCTGGATTGATAGCAGGGGAGCCATTGGCTCCCGCTGCTGTTAATCAAGTCCAGTAATGTGGGGGCGGGGCTGAGTCCCGCTGTTTGTGTGAATACACGCAAACATCAGGACACGGGAGCGCGGCTGCACGTGTGACCCCAGGGAAGCTTATCCTGACGGGTCACTGGATGCGGAGGAGGGCCTAGGAGCGCCGCTGGAGGACCCCAGAAGCGGAGGATCTGGGCCACTGTGCAAAACCACTGCACAGAGGAAGGGAAGTATGACATGTTTGTGATTTTAAAAAAATAAAAAATGAACCTTTTACAATCTCTTTAAGCCTCGTACAGATGAGTCGATGGTTGGTCAACCGAACGTCCAACTTTTGTCCAAATTTGGCGATGGCGGTTTGGTCTAGCGTACTAACGTGAACAAAGTAATCGGCCAACAAAGCCGAACGTAGTGACGTGTTATGAGCGTATAACTAGGAAGTTCAGGTGAATGTGATTTGTGAGTTACGAATCCCAGGTTACACGAGCGAACACTTCCTGGATTCCGGACATGCGTGTTTGCACTTCCAATTTTTGGTTGGTCAACTTCTGTACACACGAGCCAACAAGCGGTCAACTCCTTGTTGGCCAACACAAGTTTTCTAGTCTTGTCAGCCAACTTCTGTTGGACGACGATTGGAAATCGGCTGTAGAATCGTTCGTATACACGATCCGATTTTCGGCCAACAGGCTGTTGGACGACCGTTGTTGACTGATAATTGGACTGTATGTACGGGCCCTTGCCATTAGTATGCTCCTTTCAACAGCCGATTTCGATTTTTCGGAAGACAAAAGCTGGATGTGTAGACTATAAAGATTTCGTTGTACGTGAACTCAATGTCTGATTTTTCGTATCATCCGTACGGTTTTCAGCGAAAAAAATTGTAAGAGCAAGACTACGCATGCTCAGAAACTAAAAAATACATACAAAGCTATTCGACACATTACGTCACCTCTGACATTGAATTCGGTCGTACAAAAATTTTCGTATGGTTAGTAACCTCTTAACCACTTCCTTACCGGCGTATTGTAAAAATACGCCGGCAAGGTGGACTCCCCATCCTAAGTGGACGTCATATGACGTCCTCTTGTTTTCGCCGCTTTGCGGGCCCTATTCCTTCACCAATTCTCCAATGATTGGTATGCTTTTAAAAACATGCTGGCTTAAGTTACAGTCTCCACTGCATTACACAGCTTATCGAAACATACATAAAAAATCAAAGACTCGTACGCATCAGAACGAGAATGTTAAAAAAAGCGACTTTTGGCATGCCTACTATGCTTTTTAGTCTGTAACTCAAGTGCATGTTGCTTTAGAAATATCAGATGTGTAGGTCGAAAACAGAAGGCTTTTTAGCTTTAGCCGACAACTTTCCTCGTATGATTACCGTTCCCGGGCATGTATGTCAGGT
>BLSH010185810.1:974705-984960 GCA_018402905.1 Glandirana rugosa
TTTTTTTTTTTTTTTTTTTTTTTTTTTTTTTTTTTTTGTGTGCATTCAGGATCAGGTACTTCAGGTCGCAGCAGGCACTTAAAGTTAAGACGAGAACGTAGTGTTTTTTTTTTTTTTTTTTTTTTTTTTTTTTTTTTTTTTATGCATAGAAGGACAAATGTTAAGAAATTTCATTTTGGATAGGTATGGTAAAGCTACTTTTTAAGCACTACAGCTTGATCGTGGGCTGGCCTCAACCTTCCAGTTAGACAAGGTTCAGCAGTGCAATCAAAAGGCAGTCTGTTTACCCTCCTGTAAGCATGTTCTCAATGTTAGACAGACTGTTTGCTATATACAAAGAAGGCATGTTCTAATTTGCTCCTCGTGCTGGCCCTCCATCTCCCAGTCTCTTTTGTGGAGTCCGATATATTAAAAAAAAAAAAAGAAAAGGGAAATGCAGCCTTGCCCATCTTGAGCAATACCCTTTGTCTGTTCCCCAACACTTAACCCTCTTTACCTGAACCCTAAAATTAACTCTTGGTGCTGCCCGTCAGGCTGTCCTGATTTTAAATCCAATTTAATCTTGTAGTAATGTTCTTCATCACTTTTGGGGCTGCATTTGAGGAACCAATACACTGTAAATCTTTATGATTTCTAATTTGGGAGGCATTTAGCTTTGCTGGAGTTCTCAAGTAATGTTTCACCCAACAACTGATTTGTCTCCAAGTGAAATTCCATGGAAGAACTTGTTGTGCAAAGACATTGCAACCTTTGGCACTGCAGCTGCGGCTCACTGTATCTTCTAGGATTCTTTTCTAGATTTACATCAAGTAGCTTGTATGGGAAATCTGTATTTTTTTTATTTTTATTTTTATTTTTTACACTTTACCACTCCTTTTGCATCATTATAGGAATATTTTCTATTTATTATAGAAACTGAGGCATTCTATCTGAATGATATAAAAACGAATACATACAGTATAACTGCTGCTCTTCTATACTATACACTTCCACCAATGTTAATTTTCTTGATTTTTCTGTTACTTTACCCTAGGTTCACACCTATGCGTTTTTTTAACACACTTTACAGTTTGCAGAAACGCACTACAGTCCATTTAACATGGTTTCATGTGGATGTAGTTCACATCTGTGCATTTTGCGGTGGTGCGTTTTTTTGAAAGGGTCGGGGACATTAATTAGACATCAATGGAGCTGCACCAGAAACGCAAGTGTTTAGTTTTTAATGCGCTTTTACCATGATTTTGCCACCATTTGTGTTTTGTGTTTTTAAATCTGCCAAGCAACAAATCCCCCCCCCCCCCCCAAAAAAAAAACATAAACGCAAAATTACTGTAAAAACACAGTAAAAAACGTGAATAAACGCACAAATCGCAGCCGCGTAGGTGTGAATCTAGACTTGCTCTTTGCAGATTTTTGAACTTGCAGTGCTGTATTTTGTATAAGAAAACAGAGTTATACTATTTTTGGGTTTTGTCAGCACTTCCATATTAGAAATGAGAGGGATTTTTTTCCATGAAGCTGTAAATTACATTTGGTTTTCTAGAGCTTGGTATTTTTTTGAATTCTATATACCCTGCCTTATGCGTTTATAGCCGGTTATTAGGAAGCTGTACAGTTTTGGTGGAGCTCTGCATTAAAATCCATGGATAAATCATACAAATGATTTGACATAGAAACCTTTCAGCTTTTCTCTACATATAAAGCATTCTGGTCTGATTGGCCGAACAGAAAAATCTACTAAGTAGTTTCAGAACAGGTTTCAAATCAATGTAGATTTCTTTTAGACTAAATGCACCATAATCTGATATTTAAGTTGTCAGTAGATGCTGGGGAGCAGATTTGCCAACTAATTTCTTTTATATTTTGGGGACACCAGCCGCTGATCCATCTGACACTGTCCTATTGTAGAGTCTCCGTCTACTGATACGGAGCTCCAGGAAAGCACAGACAAAAACCCATAAGGGAAATTCTTTGCCCACCAAAGGATTTGTTTCTTTTCATCCAGTTCTGAAGTTTACATAGCTCTGCCACAAAGCACAGCCATATCTATTAGGGCAGAAGACGTAATTTTTCTCAGTGCAGTTAAATAACATTTAGTTTTTGTCCCTCCTCCCGCATGTGATTGAACAGTAAAAAGAGAAATCAAACTGATGAGCTCATCTTTCGGTCACTCTGCTCTCTTCCCTGATCAACATGTCCCTTGTGAGCACCTGCAGCACAAATGACTGGCTCCTTGTGCTTCCCCCTCTCCTAGTCTGGGCTCCACTGTATAGAGGATTGCAAGAGGCCGATGTCAAGTGCAGGTACTTACAAGGCTTGTGCCAAAAAAAAAAAAGTGAGCCCCCCCCCTCCCCAGGGGGAGAAACTTATGACCCCCTCCTGAACCATACCAGGCCACATGTCCCAGATCCCGACTCCCCCCAATGTGAATCAGTGAGGGGTACATAGTACACCACTCATTCACTTAGAAAAGTCAAATTATAAATGAAAATACAACACAGTTTTTGTTAAAGGCAGCTTCCAGATTTCAGTAAGACACCCCCACAGCCACCGGGACAGGATTGTGAGGAAGAGGCCCTGCCCTCATGAACATGGGGACAAGTTTTTCATTAAGACACCCTCACAGCCACCGGGACAGGATTGTGAGGAAGAGGCCCTGCCCTCATGAACATGGGGACAAGTTTTTCATTAAGACACCCTCACAGCCACCGGGACAGGATTGTGAGGAAGAGGCCCTGCCCTCATGAACATGGGGACAAGTTTCTCAATAAGACACCCTCACAGCCACCGGGACAGGATTGTGAGGAAGAGGTCCTGCCCTCATGAACATGGGGACAAGTTTCTCAATAAGACACCCTCACAGCCACCGGGACAGGATTGTGAGGAAGAGGCCCTGCCCTCATGAACATGGGGACAAGTTTTTCATTAAGACACCCTCACAGCCACCGGGACAGGATTGTGAGGAAGAGGCCCTGCCCTCATGAACATGGGGACAAGTTTTTCATTAAGACACCCTCACAGCCACCGGGACAGGATTGTGAGGAAGAGGTCCTGCCCTCATGAACATGGGGCAAGTGTTTCAATAAGACACCCCCACAGCCACCGGGACAGGATTGTGAGGAAGAGGTCCTGCCCTCATGAGCATGGGGACAAGTGTTTCAATAAGACACCCCAACAGCTACCAGGACAGGATTGTGAGGAAGAGGTCCTGCCCTCATGAATATGGGGACAAGTTTTTCAATAAGACACCCCAACAGCTACCAGGACAGGATTGTGAGGAAGAGGTCCTGCCCTCATGAATATGGGGACAAGTTTTTCAATAAGACACCCCAACAGCTACCAGGACAGGATTGTGAGGAAGAGGTCCTGCCCTCATGAATATGGGGACAAGTTTTTCAATAAGACACCCTCACAGCCACCGGGACAGGATTGTGAGGAAGAGGTCCTGCCCTCATGAACATGGGGACAAGTTTTTCAATAAGACACCCTCACAGCCACCGGGACAGGATTGTGAGGAAGAGGTCCTGCCCTCATGAACATGGGGAAAAGTGCTTTGACAGCAGCCCCCCCCCCCCCCCCACAAAGTACATCTCCCCATGTTGAGGGGATTTGCCCTGGTATGGTTCAGGGGCGTTTCTTGGCCTGCTGGGCTGCATTCTCAGATAAGATTCTGGTATGGATATTTTTTTTTGGGGGGGGGGGGACCTCACACCATTTTTTCTTTTAATTCATTATTTTTTTGCATGAAGTCCTCAAAGTGGTTGTAAACTTGCAGCTGGTTAAAAAAAAAAACTCAAATCCCTGTAAGACACAAAATGTGCTAGTATGTGTTGCATACTGGCACATTATGAAATACTTCCCTTACAACAAAGCCCTCCAGCGCCACACTGAGATTTCCCCGGTCTTCCGGGTTTGCACGCTCTGGCTTTATGATTGGCTGGGGCCACGATGACATCACTGCGGGAGCCCTTGATTTCAGCGCAAAGCTCTGAAGTTCTGGCAAGGTATGCTGGACCTTTTAGAGCTCATGCACCGGTGATGTCACTGGCTGCACCCGGGGTGAATATCTCCTAAATGGTACTCAGATAAGCCTTATTATAGTCTTGCCTGTAGGTAAAAATCATCAAGCGGGCTTTTACAACCGCTTTAAAATCGATACCAGACCTAAAGGGTCTGACAGCTCATTTGTTTATGTTTAGCAGAGGTTACGGACAACCGAGTCAGTGGTTGTTAGAATGCCAGCGGGTGCCTGCTCCTTAACAAGTACAAATCGCAGGCTAAAGCACACCAAAAAAATGCATGTACTTGCATTTTCTGGGCATCTCCATTGAAGTCTATGGGGCACTTCTGTGAGACTCAATTGCATATGAAAGCTAGTTTAAAGTTTATACAGGTACACTGTCCCATTATAAACCAAATCACTAAAATCTTGTATAATCCATACAATATTAATGTGAAAAGTCATTTTTTAAATCCCCAGCTTTCATTAAAATAATACCTAGTCATTCTACCATGAAGGTGTATGTTTAGGCACTCTTATGTAGGTTGACAGTGCTCGGTTCCAGTCGCCCATTTGCTGTCATACATTGTAACCCTGGCACCAGAGCTTCTCATGGAGACTACAGCTGTCTAACACAAATTACACACTCATGGTCCACTGTTGTCACCATCAAGAAATCTGCTTGTGCAACCATCACTGGGGTACATGCATGAAGCCAAGACCTCAGCAGATAATATTGATCTAAGAATGAAATGACAGTTATTTAATGATACACAATGTTTCAGTCATTCTGTTAGGGTTGACATGTAGTTAGGATTTTCCCCACCCAAAGTCATGTACTTGCCACTGTAAACAGCACTTTCTTATACCTTTTGTGATTTGATTTGTTTTACATACCACAACCAGATTCTGATATCTTAGTAAAGTATCCTGATGATTGTTATATAGCTTTCTGTTCATTACCACTAGCGGTGCACCAAAATTTCAGCCGCCGAAATATATCGGACAAAAATGGTGTTTTCGGCATGCAGCCGAAAGAAAAAAAGGTGCACCGAAAAGGGGGCGGTCTGCCCCTGGTGTCACACATTGCATCCTGGTGCAGCGAGCTCCCGCTGTGTCACAGAGCAGTATTTGAATTGCCAGGTGGCGCTGTAACAATCTCCCGCCTCCTGGACCGGCTCTTGCGATAGACGGCACACAGATCCAATGCCGGGAAATTGAATCAGTGTGACCTGTGTCATAAGAGGAGGCGGGACATTGTTACAGCGGCCGTCCGGCAATTCAAATCCAGCTCCGTGACACAGCGTGAAATCGCACTGCCAGGCACTGGTGAGGCTGCATCTGATGGGCACTGGTGAGGCTGCATCTGATGGGCACTGGTGAGGCTGCATCTGATGGGCACTGGTGAGGCTGCATCTGATGGGCACTGGTGAGGCTGCATCTGATGAGCACTGGTGAGGCTGCATTGATCTCTTCGATCAGGTCTGCAGTCTCTGACCATCTTCTGTAGTATGTCTGCAGTCTCTGACCATCCTCTGTAGTATGTCTGCAGTCTCTGGCCGTCTCTCGTATCGTGTCTGCAGTCTCTGGCTGTCTCTCGTATCGTGTCTGTAATCTCTGGTCGTCTCCTGTATCATGTCTGCTAGAGGTGCACCAAATGGAAATTTTGCTAATACTATTAGCAGTGTGTTTAAGTTTAAGTAAGATTGCAGACATGATACACGAGATGGTCAGAGACTGAGGACATGATGCAAGAGCTGGTTAAAGACTGACTGCAGACTGCATTTTTGCTTGAGGTTTTCTTGCACTAAAGGTGCCAATAATGGCCAACAATAAATTCATATTAATTTAAATTGATGATATTAATGAAAAAGTCGAATAATACAATTATATATAAAAATATAAATATTTTTTAAAAAACTGTAATTTTCGGTTTCTGCGCCAAATTTCTATTCGGTGCACCTCTAATTACCACCTTTCCTTGTTACAGAAGACCTGCTTACGTTAGAAATAGATTGTTGTGTGTATTTTTAACGATAACCAGTCATGACAGAAATACGGGGCTGGGAAAATTTGAAATCCTTCTAAAAATGCTATAGGTTTGACTCTGACTCCAGTACATTCTTAGTGACAGACCAGCAAGCAAATATTAAAGTCAGAAATGATACTAGCAATGATTGTCGAGACAAAGTGATGGGAAAGCCACAATTTTACAGTTGTCTTGAAACAAGAGGTGAGGGGAAATATTCTAATGTGGGAACCTGTCCCAGTTATAACATTCTGACAGCTGAATTCCCTCTATTTGTAAAGTATCTCCTCTCACTTCCTGTTCCTTTCCCAGGACAGGAAGTGAATGGAAATCTCTGGGACACAGATGGCAAAAAATAAATTGACAGGTACTCTAACCTTTCTGTGCTCTAAAACCGATAATGTTTTGGCTGTACATATATTCACTTTATTCTGTCACCAGAATAAAATATCTTGCTGATAAAAAAAATCTTTTATTATAATTGTATTTTTTTTTTTTTTTTTTTACTTTGCAGACTTATCCACAGCTCAGAGAAAGTTTGCCCATTCTCTCCGCGATTTTAAATTTGAATTTATTGGGGATGCAGAAACAGATGACGAGAGGTGTATAGGTATGTTGAGCTGAGAATCATCCAGTTTGGTACTTTATGTGGCAATATGCTTAACATGTTATTCCACTGCTCTGCTCTTTATTGCAGATGCATCTCTTCAGGAGTTTTCCAATTTTCTAAGAAACCTTGAAGAGCAAAGAGAGATAATGGTGAGATGGCAATCTATTGTAACCTTAATTTATTCCTCATATATTCATTCATTCAATTATTGTCTGCTAAGTAGTATCAGGGGCCTGTTTAGTTTGGTTTATTCTGAGAATGATGAATTGGACTATATCACTTGATTTCCCCCACCAACACAGTTGGTGTTGAAGGAGGAATTCCTCCCGTGAAACTATTCTTCTCCTGGCCATCCCTGCCAGGAGAACACAGTGATTACTGGTAGCGGCTATAGCCGCTGTCAATAATTGCATGCTGAAAATCTGTCATGCTGGTTGTAGCTAAGTTGATCAATGGTTCGACTTGGGTGCAATCAACATGCCTATAGATGGTTCGAATCTTGGCTGGTCCCTGCTGAACTGGCTGAGATTTGAACCATCTATGGCCAGCTTAAGTCTGTTGTAATGTCAAAAAGGAGTGCTGGAAATTGGGATTCAAGTACACCACTTTATAAGCAGACCATTTAGAGAAACAACTGTACAGCAGTCTGATAATGCTGGCTCCTACATCTGCTTTTGCATGTCTGTCTAGCTTTAATCATAGACCACAGCTCAGACCGTGCTGTGCTTTTAATTCCCTGTTGATTGTACGGATCTCTCTGAGCAAAATTGTAATTTTCATGAGCAGTAACCATTTGTTCTTGATTTACAGTCTATATAAAAAAGATTGGGCTTAAACCATAGTTTGATTGTAACGCTCATTTCTTCTGTTGTATATTCATGTGTAAGTCGAGAATAACTGAAGTCTATGAGACTGGCTTTATAGAGACATGTATTTGTCATGGTCACCTGAAAAAAAAACTACATTTATATCTGCATGGATGGTTTACAGCAAATAGCTATACACATAGTTGTATTGTTCCAGCTTAGACCAGTATATCTATGCATATAATGTACCTCTCAGATTCTTGTAGAAGGTGGAAATATCTGTAGTAGACACCCCTGCTCCAGTGATCTCTACTATCTCCTGGGTCCTGCACCTAGCAGTTGCCAGGAGGTCACCTGCTCCACGCAGTTGCCATTCAGAGATTGTTCAAGGAATGCAAAGCGTTCTCTGTATGGACGACAAGGAGAGGCAGGTCAGTACAGGGCTTGGGAGCTAGTGGAGATCACTGGAGTGGTGATGCCTATGAAATCTTTCCAGATCCTAGAAGGATCCTACAGGTATGGTACTGTATGTGTATAGTTCTATTGGTTCACGCTGGACCAATTTTAACAATGTGAAAATATCTATACCTCTGCCACGCTGTCAAATTTTAGTTTTGGCTGGAGTTGGCTTTTAATTGCTTGTTCGCACCAGATGGGCTGGGAGACTGCCCAGTGCAGTCCCAACACAGGACAAGGCAAACAAATTGTTCCATATGAAGGCAATTCACACCTTTTTTGTTGCAGTGTTGTACACTTTTCCAGCCCAGTAGGTTTCAGTGCAAAATACTGCATTGCGGTGCTACTGACATTTCAATAAAGTTCTAAGAAAAACAAAGCATAACAGGGATTGGTCCATCGGCACTGCTTTCTCCCAGCGCAGACCAATAGCCAAGCAGTCAGCGCAACTGGTGGTATGAACAAGTTCTACTTTGCTTCAAGAAAAACAGTCACTTCCAGCTCTAAAAAGATCTCCTGTAGTAAAAAGTGACAAGGACATCAGTGTTTTAAGACTAGGCAGATGCTGCCCTCCTCGAATGGGGTAATCTGATAAAGACTATAGAGACAAAACAAAAGGAAGGTGCGCACACCTAGTGCATTACCAAACATATTTAATGAACATTAAAAAAAAAAATGGATACTCAGAGTGGCAACTCTCAATGAGTCATACAGATACACAAAGTAGTAAGTAAGGTGAAGACACAGCAAAGGCTGAAGGCTGACACGTTTCAGGGCCCTCCCTCCCTCTTCCTTAGAGCTAAGCTGTTCAGCTCTGAGGAAGGGGGTGTGCCCCCGAAACGCATCAGTTTCTCCCTTTGCTGTGTCCTCACTTCTTTGTGTATCTGTATGACTCATTGAGAGTTGCCACTATGTGAGTATCCACTTTTAAACATTTTTAATGTTCATTAAATGTCTTTAGTAATGCACTAGGTGTGCGCCTTCCTTTTGATTTGTCTTTGCTTCAAGTAGGATCCTGTGTACGTGTTCATATAAAACCTCAATACACTTTTCTATATAAGGCTCGGTTCACATATATGTGAATTGGATGCGTTTTGAAACTCATCCGATTTGCATGACATGTGAACCAAAGCTGCTTTCTATGGAGCTGGCTTACATATCTGTGGGCTGGCCGCAGTGTGTCTTTCAAACCATTCCTGTACGATTTTCAGTCCGATTCAGGTGCGTTTTCAAGTGTCCTACACTTAACAAATTTGCACCTGAACCGGTGAACAAAACCGCACCGACTCCTTTGAAAAATTGCACTGAAATCAGCCCCACACATATGTGAATTGGCTCTAAATGTAACAATATTTGTGTGTAAATGACTATTTTTAAATGCTTACACAATATAAATAAAAAGGTTCCTAAAATTGGCTGGCCATACACTGATTGACATTCGACCAGTTCAGCATGGGCTGGCTAAATTTCAGTCAGTGTGTTCCTGCTCGATGGCAGGAGATTGTTTAATCGACTTCTGTTTAAGGCTGGGTTCACACTGCTGCGGTGAATATTTTCTGGGAATTTAATATGTTTGCGATGCAAGTTTTTTCAGTTCAGACACAAGTGCAATTTCTACATGTGTTGGTGCGAATCTACTGCAAAGCTGTAGCTGCAGTTGGAGGGGGAAGCTATCGCAGTGATGTGAATGGGAGATTGCGTTTTCAATCCGTGTTCTATTGTAGTCTATGGAGCTGAATTTGCAACGCACAGCATTGCACATGGATCAAACTCGCACTTTTTTTTTCACGGATGCGATACGCAACGCATCTATGTGAACTGCCCTGATACAACACTGTTATTGGAGATGACTTGCAAATTTAATCTATCGCAACGGCTTAAATTCACAGTAGAGTTCGCAGCAGTGTGAACCCAACCTAAAGGGACATGTTGGAAATTTTCCATTAATCAGCGGCTGCATGTCCCGCTTTCAGATTCCAATGTCCTGGTGGGCGGATTCCTCTGTCCACCTCATGCATGTGGAAGAAGCAATCTCTTAGCTGGCTGGGAAAAAAAAAGCAATGTTTGGCCAGCATTACTTTTGTTAATTCTGTTGAATTCCTTTCTAGTTAAAGGTCAGTAAGAGGTTCAAAGTCCACTGCTTAGGCTCTGCTTTGTTCTCTTATTAAACTTTTCATTATCTCATGGTCTGATAACAGCCACTGCCTTTCCTAGTACTGCCTTTATAACTTACACTTTAAAGAGGAACTTCAACCTTGCTAAAAAATATATGCCCCCCCCCCGCCTCCTTTTCCTTGTCTTTGGTGGTATGTTTGTGCTGTAATAACATACTAAGGGTCCTTTCACACGTGCGG
>BLSH010185810.1:984970-998704 GCA_018402905.1 Glandirana rugosa
TGCCCCCCCCCCCCCCCGCCCCTCCTTTTCCTTGTCTTTGGTGGTATGTTTGTGCTGTAATAACATACTAAGGGTCCTTTCACACGTGCGGAGTCCATTTTGACAGGCTCCGCTGCTCAGCGGGGATCCAACTGTTGATCCCCGCTATTCTGGCGGATGGCAGGCCGGTTTCTGCACCCTGTGCAGCGACCGACCTGTCAGAGCTCTTCTCTCCTCTAAGGGGGATCGGATCAGGGCCGATCCTAGGGTCCCAGGCGCCTGGGTGCAGAAAATCTTCTGGTGCCCCCACATGGGCATGGTCATCTTGCTAACTCCTCCCCTTTGCAAATGTTTTTATGGCAACAAGCCCACTTCTCCATGTATAAGCATAAACACCGCTCCCGCACCGCCCCAAAGATACTGCTTGCAGGACTTTTTTTCTCATCCTGCAAGCACACCGCCCCAGTGTGAAAGCACTCACTTTCACACTGGGGAGAATTGGGGATGGAGTCTTTCAGGCGCTTTACAGGCACTATTTTTAGTGCTGCAGTGCCTGAAAAACCACCCAGTGTGAAAGTGGCCTTCTTTTTCTCAATGATCAGCAGTGACAGCATGCCTTACCTTGGTGGCAGAAAAATGGACAGGGTCAGGGTCGCAACACCAACCTCAGGAAGTGGCAGGTGCAGTGCAGGTGAACGACCGCTCCTCTCCTCACAGTCACAGGCAGGCAGCTCTCTTCTTCAGATGTGCTGTGAAAGGGGTCTTATTGTTAGAACAGTTTTTGACTGCAGCTACATCTGGCACATAATTTAAATGAATGGTACGTTTTCCCTCCTTCAAGTGGTTGTCAACCCGTGACAACCACTTTAACCTACAGGTAAGCTTATAATAAGGCCTATAATAAGGCTTACCTGTAGGTTCCCTGCATATCTCCTAAACTCTCACAGTTTAGGAGATATACAGTGTACTGTGATATGCCCATGTCATAGGGCACATGCGCAATGAAGAAATGGCCTCATTCCTTCACTGACAGTGTGCCCCGTTTGGCGGCTCCCGTGCGCATGCAAATCACAGAGGCGGAGTCCGCGACCCCGGAAGGAAGAGGGGCAGAAGATGGACGCTTCCTACTGCGGGGACAGCGCGGGCTTCCAATGCAGGTAAGTGTCACATAATAGGCTAGAATGCGATGCATACTAGCCTATTATGCTTTTACATTGCAGGGTAATTAAGTGCAATGAAGAGGAAGTAAAACCCATTAGGGTTTACTTCCACTTAAAGGCCACTTTCACACTGGGGCAGTAGCAGTAAAGTGCTGCTAGTTTTAGCAGCGCTTTACTGCTGTTATAGCGGCGCTTTAGCGCAGCTATTCGGGTGGTAGCGGGGTGCTTTTAACTGCCCCAAAGAGGTTAAAACTACCCACACATGGCGCTTCTGAAGCGGTGTTCAGCCGCTTCCAAAGCGCTGTCCATTCATTTCAATGGCAAGGACGGGGGAGGAGCAGTGTATACACTGCTCCCCCACCATCCCAAAGATGCGACTTGCAGGACTTTTTTTCTCATCCTGCAAGCAGACAGCCCCAGTGTCAGAGTACTTGGGCATTCACACTGGGGTGGATTGGGAGGAGATTTTCAGGTGCTTTACAGGCGCTGTTATTAGCACTAAATCGCCTGAAAAACACCCCAGTGGAAAAGTGGCCTAAACAATGATTCACACACCTCAGTGACAGCTTGCCTTACCTGTAAGCCTGGTGGCAGAAGAATGGACGCGAACAGGGTCCAACCTCAGGAAGCGGCAGGTGCAGTGCAGGTGGACGACAGCTCCTGCTCTCCTCACAATCACAGGCAGGCAGGGCAGCTCTCTCTCTCTTCTTCAGATGTGCTCCAGTCCCTTCCCTTAGCCTCTCTGACCACACTGAAGATGGAGGAGGTGGGTGGAATGGGTCAATGCCACACTGACCTCAGGAAGCAGCAGGCAGGTGGACCTTGTGGATGACAGCTCCTCCTCTCCTCACACTTAGTCCCGGGCGGGCAGGCAGGCATCTCTCTTCTCTTCCTCAGATGTGCTCCGCTCCCAGTCTCCTAGCCACTAGCCTCCCAGAGCCAGAACCTCCTCCAGTCTCCAGAGTCCCGGCGCCAGCAGCTCCCACCACCACGCTGCAGAAGATGGAAGAGGTGGGTGGAGCTACTTGAGCTAGGCGTGGAAGATGGTTCCTCCTCCGCTCCGCTCTGCATGCTGGGGCGGCGCTACTGACGTCACTGGTTGCTAGACGCCGAGCGGCATACGATTCTAGCAACCAGTGCAGAGGAGAGCACAGTGACAGGAGCGGAGGGAAGGGAGGACTGGAGGAGTAACAGTGGCAGTGCCACAGCTTTTTCGGCGCCCCCTCTCTGCAGCATCTTGCGGCGCCTGGGTGCAGTGCACCCGCCCAGGATCGGCCCTGGATCGGATGAACACGGACCGTCTGTTTGTTTTTATCCGATCTGCCAGATGGATGGAAAATAGGGGTTAATCCATCTGCATTTAGTGGATCGGAGTGGAACGGATGAAAGCGGCCATGTAACCGCTGACATCCGTTGCTCCATAGAGGAGAATGGAGCGTCCATTCAGATCCGCCTGAAAAACGGACAGGCGGACCTGAACGATCCGATCCGCATGTGTGGAAGGACGCTTAGAAGCCCAGTGGATCCAGCGTTGTACTCTTCTCATGTCCTACTACAGGTCCTGTCCCTTACCGCCATCTTTGTTTACATCACATGGATATGTCTACCTCTTCCTGGTTCCTGCAGCTGGCCCTCCAGTGACTTGGTGCTAGACTTTGTACATGTGCAGAAAGAGATTTGGCGTCATGCCTTTACATATTGCTCTATGAATAGAGGATAGTTATGTCTCCATACAGGAGGAATCTGAGGGCCCTACTCGTTAGAGCTTACAATCTAAAAGGGAGGGTCAAGTGATACAAAAGGTAATAACTGTGGGGGATGAGCTGATGGAGAAAATAAAGTTTAGTTAGGTGAAGGCAGGATAGGCTTCTCTGAAGAGAAGTTTTAAGTGCTCATGTAAAAGTGGACAGAGTAGGAGATAGTCGGACAGATTGAGGTAGGGAATTCCAAAGGATGGGAGAGGCTCAGGAAAAGTCCTGGAGGCAAGTATGGGAGGGGGTGACAAGAGAACTATAGAGCAGGAGGTCTTGGGAGGAACAAATAAAACGATTTGGTATTTTGAGACAAGGTTAGTGACGAAGCTGTGGGCCAAGTTGTGGCTAGCGTTGTAAGTTACTAATATTAACTTTTGTTCTTTAGTGAGGAACATACATTGCACATATAATAATTATGCTACCAGAATTAGAGTGTGCTGTAAATTGCCAGTATTGTGACGGTTTCTTCTTGCTGGAGACTGCCATTTTGCTGAAGTCCAGAACCCCTGAGCAACAATAATCTTAAGTCTTGTAGCAGATCGGCCTCTACAAGTTTGGCACACTTCCTAAAAATAGAGAGCAACTGAGCATGTGCAGAGCAGGGTGAGACAGTGTATTACTGGATTTTAAATAGTATAGGCACTTATTTTTAATGTTTTGCACAGCTATACCTGCAAAAGGGCCAGCATGAAGTGATCTTGCAGGACTTAAAGTGCATATGAGCTTGACAAGCCGGAAAGCTATTTAATTCCTTTTTAATATTCAAAGCAAACTCCCCCAACCATCAATGTTATTTATGCTTTATTTAGTTGAGAAATCACATTGAAAAACACCCACCTTAGCATTTCTGGCCATGGCCAACTTGAGTAAGGGCAGGTGATTCATGCAGCATACATACATCTGGCCGTAGCTCAGGCATGAAAGCAGGAGAATGTACTTGGTTGACAAAACCCCTCCTGAAGATTTCCACTTTCATTTTCTGACTATGGGAAAAGACAGACGAGCTAGGGACCACTCATTCCACCCACAACCAAATCTGTCAACATCCCATAATTATATGGGAAAGAGAAAGGACCCGGGGGGGACTTTAGAGACAGATGGAGGGGTAAGGTACTGACAAAGTGTGAGAATGTATAAAATATAACAAGCTTTATTGGATACAAAATATAAAATTGTTGTCATAACATTGGAATATGGGTTAAAAATTGCCACAGCGATACATATACATAGTGAAATAAAAAAGCACCGAAAGCAGTGAAGAAGCTGGAACACCAGGATAGGCCAAATGGTAATTAGGGCCACATGGTAGGATTGATTTACAGCTGTTCAACGCGTTTCGGAATTTGATTATTTCCTTCATTAGGGGAAGGGTTCAAGGTGCGGTATGTCTACAAGTATAACAATAATTATTGTATAACCAGTATTAATGAAACCCTAAATCCAAGAAGCAGCATAAGCAGATATATTTGTATAACTTACATTGTACCACAGTAAGCATAAAAAGAGGTAGAAATGTATGGAGTGTCCTTATACGGTATACAAATACTTCTGCCTATGCTGCTTCTTTGATTTAGGGTTTCATTAATACTGGTTATACAATAACTGTTATACTTGTAGACATACCGCACCTTGAAACCCCCCCCCCCCCCATGAAGGAATTAACCGTCAAATTCCGAAACGCGTTAGTTAGCTGTGCAACAATCCTACCATGTGGCCCTAATTACCATTTGGCCTATCCTGGTGTTCCAGCTTCTTCACTGGTTTCGGTGCTTTTTTATTTCACTACATGTATGTATCACTGTGGCAAGTTTTAACCCATGTTCCAAACTTATCAGAACAATTTTACATTTTGTATCTAATAAAGCTTGTTATATTTTATACATTCTCACACTTTGTCAGTACCTCCCCCCTCCATCTGTCTCTAAAGTCCCCCTGGGGGCCTTTCTCTTTTGCAATATTTTGACTAAAGTTCCATTTTAACCACTTCCCGTCTGCCTCATAGCACTTTTACTGCTACAGGGCATCTCTCATGTGCAGAATCACATACAGTATCTCACAAAAGTGAATACACCCTCACTATTTCATTCTATCTTTTCATGTGACAACACTTAAGAAATGACACTTTGCTACAATGTAAAGTAGTTGACACTTTGGGGCCCAATTTGGACATTTTCACTTAGTGGTGTACTCACTTTTGTTGCCAGCGGTTTAGACATTAATGGCTGTGTGTTGAGTTATTTTGAGGGGACAGCAAATTTGCATTGTTTTACAAGCCGTAACACTCACTGTATAAACATTGTAGCAAAGTGTCATTTCTTCAGTGTTGTCACATGAAAAGATATAATAAAATATTTACTAAAATGGGAGAGGTGTGCTCACTTTTGTGAGATACTGTATATATGTGTGATTCTGCACTTCTGCCTGCTGTGAACAGAATTTTTTTTTTTTCCAAAATTGTTCAAAAGAATCATGCTTACCTAGGTGGAAGCAGCATCGGTCCCCCTCCAGCTCTAAGACTGAGAACCGAGCGATCAAAGACTGTTAATCGCTCCGTGAACAGAGAGCTGGCAACTGTCAGTCATCGGCTCTTTGTTCTGTGTACCGCGGTCACTGGAGCATTGGGCTGTGGAGGGGGCAGGAGCAGCTTGCTGAGAGGCTGATCCAGGGATGTGGGCAGATCCCGACCATGTTGTCGACCATATTGTCACTATCTTGCCCCAGCCTGGACTGGCTCTGTGATATCAGCTGACAGTGGTCTTCAGCCCGCTGTCTGCTGAACCGGGTCACAGGAGTAAAAAACGAGCTTTTGCTGTACTTCTCCTTTAACACCAAACTTTCTGCATTAATCAGTGGCTATACTCTACTATAAACTTATAGAACGAATTGTGTATGCAATAACATCACTGATGGTCTATGTATGTATGTGTATACTTTTTGGTTAGATTTTACTGGTTGTACTTTGGAAGGATAAGCAAACACCGCAAAGTTTGCTTCTTTGTATACATTTAGTGGATTAAAACTGCTGAATGCACACTGAAATTTACATCCAAAAGATACTGACAAAGCATTTGTGTTTAAAAAATACTCAGATTAGGCTTAAATGTAGGGTGGTTCCTTTAGCATTTTTCAGAAAGATGGTCAGCCTTTGCTGTGAGAATGTTTACGGTGACTCATTGGCGTAGCCTGCACAGTACCACACTGAGATTTGAACAATGCTAGGCCAGCATATTCTAATGTGCTGCGGTGTGGTTTACCACATGGGTGTCTATGAGGACATCAAAGGTAAAGAACCTAGGTTTCCGTAGCTTTCAGAATCAGTTCTCAGAGTTGTCTTAGACTTGTGGGCTATTTCAGGTTACAGGGTTTCTGTTTCTGAGATCATGCCGTACAAGTCTTGTTCTACAGCCAAATGTTATCGGATTCCCACTGTCCCTATGCACTTCTCACCTCTGGTACAAAGTCTGACACGCCAGATCTGTGTTGTCTGGAAAAAGGCTATGAACAGCTGACAGCACTGCTTTCAGTTTCACAGCAACCATGGGAAGTCTAGCTGTGCTCTTTTTGTGTTCAGAATGTGTCCCGAATATCCAGGGTCAATAGTGGGGCATGCTTCTTCAAATGGATCATAATCCGCACACCCAGGTAACAGAAAGCTGTCTTTAACTATGTGCTGCCTGGGGCCATTTTGTCATTTTTCTTGCATGTTAAAATCATTATTTGCTAAAAAAATTTCTCAAAACTCCAAACATGATATCATTTCTGAAAGTAGAGGCCCTGGAAAATAGTGGTAATTTTTTATGTCTCACAATATTATCAAATGCAAATTTTAAGGCAAAAAAATACACAGTTGCACAAAAAAACATAATGCCCATTTTTTCATATAAAGTATAAAAGACAATGTTACACCCAGTAAATATTAAACATGTCAAGACTTAACAATTTAACAACCTTTTACATGTTATCAGTGTAGCAGTAAAGTGGTGGGTTGACAGTTTAGTTGAAAACCTAAGCAAACGTGACAGCCCTGTTTCACGGCAGTTAACTTGTTCGGTTTAATGCTGCATACCTATATTAAAAAGTGAAACTGCATTTCTTACCATATTAGATACTGTATATACTCGAGTATAAGCCATCTCGAATATAAGCCGAGGCACCTCATTTTGCCACAAAAAAACTGGGAAAAGTTATTGACCCGAGTATAAGCCTAGGGTGGGAAATGTAGCAGCCAGAACACAGGGACAGGGAGCCAGAACACAGGGACAGGGAGGCAGAACACAGGGACAGGGAGCCAGAACACAGGGATTGTAGCCAGGACAAAGAGACTCAGCCATTACACAGAGATTGTAGCCAGAACACAGAAGAGATGAGTATGGCAGATTCACAATCTACAGAGCACGCTGCTTCTAAGAGCCGTTCTGTGCATGAAAGTGTGACCTAATTACACTGCAATGCTGAGAATGCAGAGAGAGAGCTGCAGATCTTCACTGAGATCAGGAGGTGGGCGGGACTGAACAGCTAACACCCATGCCTCCCGCCCACCTCCCGACATCAAGTTGGAAATCTGACACCTCTCTCAGCATTCTCTGCATTCCAATTTAATTAGGACACAGTTTCATGCACAGAATGGCTCTTAGAAGCAGCGCGCTCTGTGTAATGTGAATTTACTCATTACCCACAGACACTGACTCGAGTATAAGCCGAGGGGGGTCTTGTGCTGAAAAACTCAGCTTATACTCGAGTATATACGGTATTTCTTAGGAAAAGGTGTCATGATTGACTGCAAGCATTTCTGGATAAGTTCAGTGCAAGTCTGTCCCTCTTACTAACATACAATGAAGAAGCCTGACTTGTTGGGACAGAGCCCACATCTAGTTTACAACTGATAATTGAGATCTGCCAGCACAGTACCGACAGGGTTAATTATGGCAATCACAGCTCTCCTGCCCCCTCATAAACAAAGAAAGCAAAGTAGGATTTTTCATTGCTAGAGTTTCCAGAGCATTTAAAAAGGTAATTTGTAATTATTAAATTTTTTGGTTAACCACTTCAAGACCGCAATGCGTATATGTATGTTGCGACTTTTAAGTGGTTTACAGGGATTATGACTGAAGATATCAGCCATAACCTCTGACATGGAATTTTATACATAGGCAACTTCCAAATGAATAACTACTGCAGTAGGGAACGGACACAAAAGATACACCCAGTGTCTTTCCAAATAACTGTTCTGCTTTATTATTACGCAATTGAAGGTTTTTATACACATGATTACATAGGTATCACATTAATATTACAATTATACTTGTATGGTAACAAGGGGCGTAACATAGGCAGGCCAATTCTAATCCGGACTCGAAAGAATGCAAACATGTAATGTAAACCTTATTAGTGCCATGTGCACAATGCGTGCAGTGTGCAATACATACAAAACCGAATACAATTATATACACAATTTACAAATTTCCTTTACACCTCGGTATTTTTGTAGCTGGCGGCTGGCTTTCTCATGAAAGTGCTCCGAGCGGCTCATGAGCCACTGGAACAATTTTTCAGAAGCCGCAGGAGGGGGCGTCCCCATTCCGCTGCTTGATGGTGTTTCTTGGGTTTTCTGTTCCTGCTGATTTGCCCTAAAAACGATCCGATGATGCGGCTGGCTGGTCTCAGAGGCGATCAAAGAGTAGATCCTTATTGATCACCTCTATGGCGTTGGAAGACTGGACCGACGTTATGATGTCACTTCTGGTCCAGGCTGGAAGTAAACGATTTTTTTTGTAGAGGAGAGATTTGGGGTCTTTGATTCCAGATCTCTCCATAAAGAGGGCCTGTCATCCTTATTTCTATTACAAAGGATGTATGTTTAAATTCCTTGTAATGGCAAAAAAAACTGAATGTGGTGTTTTACAAGGTAAGGGGTCACGTTAAAGGTGTCTATTAGGTGAACATGAGCTGGATTATATCATTGATGTGTAAGAATAATATAAGCAAATTAGTAGATTCTACATGAAAATATGAATATTCCAGAAGGAATTAATCCTTATAATATTGTGTAATGTGAAATCTTTGCTTTATTTTTAAATTTGATTCCCATAAGCTCATGGTGAAATTGATAAGAAATAGTCATTGTTTGGACTAGTGTGTTCTATCCACAACCATCAGTACCTGTTGTTGGTGTCAGATTTGTAATCTTCCCATACATAGTTACATAGTTTGTGAGGTTGAAAAAAGACACCAGTCCATCAAGTCCAACCTATGTGTGTGCTTTTAGTCAATCTACAATGTATATCCCTCAGTGTTGTGGTCCCTTAGGTGCCCATCTAATAGTTTTTTTTAATTATCTATGGATCGGTATGAAAGCTGAGCAAACAACCTATTCAGAAAGTGATGTCCTCCAAAGTGCATCCACCATATTCTATTGGTACAGTTTCCTGCAAACTGTATGTAAAGCATATACTTGAGTAGAGTAGACAAGTGTTATAAGCCCTGTCAGGGTTTATAGCGGTCTACATCCTGGTTAGGGAGTTTCACCCTCTCTACTTTTACTCCATTGTCTCCAATAAAGGAAATTAGGGGAAATACTACATTTTAGAGCTGACATAGGAATAGGAGGAGGGAAGGAAATCTGCCAATGGGGATACACTATCTGTTCCAGTGACAGCTGTCTATGAAGGGATTTAATTTCTTTGGAGAGATTTGCTTCTACTCCTGTTGATTCTTTGGGACAGGAAGAAAAGGGAAATCTATCTGCCTGATGGGACACATCACAAACAAATGGCAACCATCCCAGCCTGTATCTGGCTTTTGCAGCAAGGAGCACTTGGAAGGGTGACGCATGTCAAAAAACAACAAAGAAAAATTCCAAGCTCATTTACTAACCAGCCTTCAACAAACTGAATTGTCCTAACCGTTCACGTTAAAACCAGGGGTTTCGTTTGCATGCATTTGCAAATATATGCGCAAGCTGAAGGACCACTTTGCGGCACCCTATAGTGCTGCAGACAGGACACAGTGACTGTTATACAGGACAATTTGTTTTTTTGCAGGCTGGCTGGTAAGTGAGCTTGGAATTTTTTTTTTTTTGATGGGCCTATTCCCTACTCTATGCGCAAAAAAACCCAAAACGTACATTTTAAATAAATGGGTTGTTCAAACACTGGCAAAGTGCCCCAGGACCCTTTTTATGCATGGAGGCTGAGGTTGGGCTTGTGAATCATCAAACGCCTGGTGAGCACCCACACAAAATAACGTGATTTTATTACTACCTCTGGCTGACTCATTGGCGTCTTCATAGATATACCACATTTCTAATACAGGCAGTCCCCTAGTTATGAACATCCGAGTTATGAACGACTCCTACTTACAAACAGAGGGAGACAACAGGAAGTGAGAGGAAATCTCCCCCTAGGAAGGGAAATTCACTCCTGTAAGAGTTATTATGGGAAAAAGGTGTCTCCACTGATGCTTTATCACCAAGGTTTGTTTCCACAAAAACCCAAAATTTTCAAAATCCAATTATCATTGGGACAGGAAGTGAGGTGAAATCTTCTGAACAGAAACAGACAGCAAAACAAACATTACAGGGGTGTTACCCCTTCCCTATGCTATCCAAAAAGCTTAAAAATATTTGTTTTGGCTGAAGCTACACTTAAATAATGTGCCTGTTCCGACTTACAAACAAATTCGACTTATGAACAAACCTACAGTCCCTATCTTGTTTGTAACCCGGGGACCGCCTGTAGATCATTAGTTTAGTCTAAGAAGCCCAATGCATCTTTAGTAGGGTGAACCCCCACCAATTTGATGAAAACTCCCAAAAAAATCCAGTACTGGCAAAACCACGCAAACGGTTTTGGGGTATCTTTCAACATTTTAAGACACTTAAATTCCTGACACAATTGGGGGATTAACAAAGCAAACTACGTCATCTTTGGTGTAAATTTAGACAAATTCAGTGTACTCCAATTAAACAAGGCCATTACACAAGTTCCACGTTTTTGTTGCACTAGTCATGCCAAACCATGTAAAAGTGCTATGTGCCAGTCCTCTATAAATGTCCAGTCGTGTAAATATGGAAGCACTTGCAGCAATGATCTAGTTTGAAAATGGTTTAAAATTTTACACCATTAACAGAGTGATGCAAATACTGTAGTGAGGGGTGCAAAGTGATGATCAGCACTGCGGCAAAGAGGAGAGGGGTAGGAGTGTGGATGGCCAGATCTGGCGCACCACCACCGGGAGACAAGTAACACACTGGTGTGCACCATGTGTATTAGTTGTAGGGAGTGCCAGTTAGGAAGGAATATAGAAACTGGCCCCTTTCTTGGCATGTCCTATTCTTTAACTGTGTGTGTGTGTGTTTGTGCATTTCTTGAACATGGCTGCGTTATCAGTCACCATTGCATGCATATTAGTTTTTAGATGCTTTATGATGTACTTTATTTGTAAGGAATCTCTCCAATGTCTGCCAGCACTGTCTTGTGCCAGGCGTATGCAGCCTTAGATCTGCTTTTCTCAATGGATGCTTTAGCAGTTACATAGAAGATATGTAAACTGTACTGATAAGCCAGCTGCCTCTGTCTGTCTGCCTGCATGGTGATGAACGGTATCAGGCTACATATGTGAGCAGGTGGGTGATCGCTGCTTGTTGGGCCTCACAGAAGGGGACAGACCATTTTGCTGGTTTGATAATCACAATTTGCATTTATTTTTATTATTGCTGTGTTAACTGGGAGAAATGGATTTCAGCCTAGGTTCACATTGATGCGATTTGACATGTCAAATCGCGTGCCAAATTGGCAGCTATTGCCCACAACGGCACCGTCCGAATTGGTGAGACGCCGACTTTGAGGCACCGCACCGATTCCCAAAAGTAGTTTCTCTTCTACTTTTTGCAATTTCAGGTGCGATTTCCATAGACATCTGTGCAGGAAACCGCAAAGTTGTCTCTGAAATCGTTGGACTGACATGCGGAATGAAATCGTGCGAGTTCAGCTGACAAAATGTTTTTTTACTGATTTTGTAAAGGTAGTTTTGTTTTATTTTATTTTTATCGGCCACTTGTCTCAATAAATTCATATGTCAGTTTGTTAAAGTGGTTGTCAACCTGTGACAACCACTTTAACCTACAGGTAAGCCTAGAATAAGGCTTACCTGTAGGTGCACTGCATATCTCCTAAACCTATACGGTTCAGGAGATATGCAGTGTTCTGCATGTGCCGACGTCATTTCGGCACATGCGCAGTGAAGAAACTGCCTCCGTGCTGTTTCTCCACTGACACTGTGCCGTGACTGGAGTTGCGGCCCCGGAAGGAAGAGGGGCTGAAGATGGCTGCCGCCAGCACAGGGGACAGCGCTGGACTCGTTTGCAGGTAAGTGGCACATAATGGGTTACTATGCAATGCATAGTAGCCCATTATGCTAATAATTTACAGGTGTATGTAGAGGAAGTAAACCCTATCTGGGTTTACTTCCTCTTTAAAATGAGGGAAGTGGTGGCACTTAGATTAGTAATTTATGATTGCTGCCCCTTTGGATGGGGTGAAACAAACCTGCTAGTTTTATAAAGTGTCAAGTGCAAAGGTGTGGCGCAAACAGTGCATTATTTGAAAAAGGTACCATATACTAATACATGTAACAATGATCTATTTTTTCATATATATTGGCAATACAATACCACTACATATACCTTTTAAACAGTAATAAAAAAATGTTGCTTCTATAAAGTGACATGTAACAAATCGTATCTGCCAAAGAGGTGATGTAGACCTTCAACCAATATTAGCAGATCTTGATGTCGTCATAAATTCATAATAGTCCATATATTGGATCTAGTCCCTACACCAATATAGTTGTCTGGAAGTCCTTACTGAAGAAGCGAAATGTACGTCTGAGTCAAAGTTTCCGGGTTCCACACCACCTTATCGGGCTCCCCACTCTAAACAAAATCAGGCACGCACAGTGCAGTCGGAGGAGCAATTGATAAGCACATGCTTTTGATTCCTGGTGCCTGAATAAATGCGCGTAACCATCGCTTGATATGTTTTTTAATTTTGATCTTAATAAATGCTACACTATGAGTTGTTATTCCATATGCCTCCTGTGGAGTCCTTTTTAAACCCACAGCTCCATCCTGAACAAACAAGTGGACTTGACCACTGGACTCCTTGGCGATCATATTGGGACCAATAGTACACCCACAAGCGATATGACCTCCCATAACCAGGAGGTCTTATAGGTTCGGTGAGTTGCCATTTCACCTATTTTATGAGCACCGTTGGAAGGAAGATAATCACACACTCCAGACAACTATATTGGTGTTGGGACTAGATCCAGTATATGGACTATTATGAATTTATGACATCAAGATCCGCTAATGGTTGAATGTCTACATCACCTCCTTTGCAGATACAATTTGTTACATGTCACTTTATACACTGTGTGCAGAGTTATTAGGCAAATGAGTATTTTGACCACATCATCCTCTTTATGCATGTTGTCTTACTCCAAGCTGTATAGGCTCGAAAGCCTACTACCAATTAATTCTCCTACTACACCAGTTTTATGAGTAAACGGATTATTGAGACGTGTGTCACATATTTCACTGTACATTGTTTAACATAGACGTTTCCTCCACTACATCTGTAAGTTGGTAATCGCCTAGAACTACAGTATTTAAGTATTATCAGGTATATGACCTAGATCAGGGTTGTGGTTATATCAACAGACCTCACACACTAATAGAAGGAAGGTTGCCACGAGTATTTTATCCACTTTACCGTTGAGTGGCTTGGATATTCTGGAGGACCAATACCCTCCAGTATAGCGAACACCCACATGATAACCAG
>BLSH010185810.1:1044681-1055553 GCA_018402905.1 Glandirana rugosa
TCGTACCCATGTTTAAATAGGTGTATAAAGGGTATCTGGAGTCTTCCTTCAGGTTGGTCTGGACCCCTGAAGGGTGATCTACAGACAAAATTCCGCAGTATCTAGAGAAGGAGGCAATACCCTAGTAATTCATAGAATCGCAGTCAACGACATTCCGTCCCCAGGAGTTTGATACCGGGAGATCAACAAGTCCTTGATGTTAAGGGTAGTACGGATCAGTACAGACACTTACAGTCTCAAGATGTTACGGAGTACCCTACACATCAAGGCGTTGTCGACCTCCCGGCATCAAACTCCTAGGGACGACATTCCATACCTTCACCCGTAAATAGATTCTTACTCTCATACCAAAGGAATCAACCCTTCTGAAATCTGCTTATATCTAGACTCATTTTGAGGACCTTAAGGACGAGATGCTATTGGACTCCCAGGGCCATGCTAAAACTTCCACGCAGGATATACTGCAGGAATTCCAGGAGTTTTACTCAGATCTATATTCGTCTAAAGTCTTCCCAACTAAGGAAACCATACTCTCATTCTTAGATAAATGCCCACTTCCATACCTTACAGCAGGGATCCTCAAACTACGGCCCTCCAGCTGTTGCGGAACTACACATCCCATGAGGCATTGTAGAACTCTGACATTCACAGACATGACTAGGCATGATGGGAATTGTAGTTCCTGAACAACTAGAGGGCCATAGTTTGAGGACCCCTGCCTTACAGCAACTGACGCTAAGATACTTAATGATCCCATAACGGAGGAAGAGATCTATGACGCCTTAAAACAGACATCTAGTGGGAAGTCCCCAGGTCTGGTTGGACTTCCTTCTGAGGTCTATGGGAAATATGTGGATAAATTTGTACCCATACTTCTCAAATTATTTAATGAGTCACTAAAATCACAGATGTTACCTCAAACTATGAATGAGGCTATCATAGTGGTTCTGCTTAAACCCAGGAAGGAGGCAGCGAAGGCTGAATCCTATAGGGCTATATCTTTATTGACATCTGATGTCAAAATACTCGCCAAAGTGCTTGCATCCAGACTATCCAAGGTTGTACACAATCTGGTTGCATAGTGATCAGTGTGGCTTTATCCCCGGCTGTTCAACGATACAAAATATTAGAAGGCTCTTCTTGAACTTGCAAATACCCACAGACAATATGGGAAACTGGGCAATATTCTCATTAGACTCTGCCAAGGCCTTTGATAGTGTGGAATGGTGTTATCTATGGGAGGTCTTGGAGGGCTTCGGAATAGGCCAGTCATTTATTAAGTGGATCAAAGTGCTTTATGCAGCTCCTGTAGCTCGTATTCGAGTCAGCGGGGAACTGACAGACCCATTCGAGCTGCATAGGGGGACTAGACAGGGGTGCCCACTTTCGCCCCTGCTCTTTGCCCTGACACTAGAACCATTGGCAGCTAGTATTTGCACCACTCCTGGGATAGTAGGATTCCAAAAGAGGCAACAACATAGATGTAGTCTTTATGTATGCAGACGATACCTTGCTCTATCTTGGGGATACACAGGGATCACTGCAAGCAGTGACTTATTGACACGTTCGGTAGCCTATCTGGGTTTTCCGTAAACTGGAATAAATCTGTACTTTTACCGTTGGACCCGCTGCCTGGCTCTCTACCGGAGAGCGCACGAACGGTAGAAATAGTTACCCAATTTAAATACCTGGGCATAGAAGTGTCTCTAATCCCATGGATTATATTAAATTGAATTTGATACCCATATTACGCAAATTTTGAGAGAAGTGCTCTGCATGGTGTAAACTCCCCCTGTCAGTGGCAAGGAGGGTAAACCTGGTAAAGATGGTATGGGCCCCCCAACTACTTTACATATTCAACAACTCTCCGGTGTGGCTCCCAGGCAAGTGGCTTCAACGGATCGAAACTCTGTTTCAGGAGTTAATCTGGAAACAAAAAACAGCTTGCATCAGTCTATCTACACTGCAGAGGAGTAAGGATCACGCAAATTGATTGCATATTACCTAGCATCCCAGGCTCAACAGATAGGGGGATGGGGACTATGTGACCCCAAGGATCCCATTACAGTGCTAATCATCCCTGAAGACACGGAAAGCCCAGCCCTGGCGCATCTTGAACCAGGCCTATCCCATCTGCCCCCAAACCTCCCCACAATTGGACTACTGAATACTCTTTGGAAAAATATTAATGCGATCCTGAAATTCCTGCCCTGTACATTACTGTGGCGAAGCTCACACTACAAGGAAATTTTGAAATTAGAGGGATTCGGTGAATAGGAAAAACTGGGGCTCAAATATGTCTCCCAGCTGTATGAGAATAATGTATTTAAGTCATTCGCAGAGCTACAACGAGACTTTTAAATCCAGGTGAAACACTTCTATAAATATCTGCAATTACGACACGCAATAAATGCACAAGCGCAAATCAATGCCCTTAAATTAATACATCATCCTATTATAGGGAGAAGTATTAATGTCAACAGAAAAGAAGGGAATGATTTCCTGGGCTTATGCTATATTGCTCAATGCCATTCAGGAGACCGTGGAACTACCATGCAGGCTGGGATGGGAGAGGGACCTGGGTAGCATAGATGGCGATACATGGGAAGCATGCTTAAATGCGGTACCTCTAGTGTCAGTCTCGGTCACCCAAAAGCTATCTCATCTATTTTTATTTCACAGGGCATATAGAATGCCTCTCCAACTGCATAGATGGGGACACAGGTAAAGCCTGAATTGTCCTAAATGTGAACGCGAGCATGGGGATTTACTCCACATGCTCTGGAAGTGTCCAAAGTTTTATACTGGTCTGAAATCCTGTCTACCATATAACTATCAAATAAAACATGATCCAGTGACCTGTCATCTGGGTGCTGTGGAGGAAGACAAAATGACTCCAAGCGAATACCTGGCGGTTATTCGCCTACTTTATACTGCAAGAAAACAAATGACCAGATTTTGGATCTCCTCCAGGGTACCCACACAGGGGTTATGGATAGAGCAGGTCAATGTCATGATCATTTGGGAGAAATGCACATACCTCCAAAGAAACGTGCCTAAGAAATTTTACTCAATCTGGAAACTGTGGCTGGAAGGGTTAATATGGCAATGCTTGCAAGAAACGTGTGGATCAAGTTGGGTTAGTGCAGGAAAAGCTTTCTCTTTCTAATTCCTATTCAGTTAGTTTAAAAAAAAAAAAAAAAAATGGAACCTTTAAGGTATGGACTTATCTAAGGAATCATGTTGGCTATGTCTAAAATAAATGCATGCAGCAGTAGAGACTGATCGAGTAAGAAATTTAAATTTGTTGCAACGGGTAAATCTGATGAATGTTGACAGAACAAAAAATCTTTGATGTACAAAAAATATATATATATTTACACGTTTATGTTGGCATCCTTCATATGTAGATGCTTAAATAATTATACAGCTGTAATGTGTTATGATGTAATGCTTGATTCAATAAAATATTCTATCGATTTAAAAAAAAGAGCGTCGGACAGAAGCTCTTTACCTTGATCGGAGATGCGGTGTGTCAGACTGACACACCACACCGCCAATCGTCACGCTGCATGCCCCCACAGGAGCGCACTGGCGTGTTTTCCTGCTGGACGTCTAATGGTGCCCAGTCAGGATAACGCAACCACTTCCCCACTTTCATTCTGTATGCGGCAGTAGAGAAGTGGTTAAAGAAAGCCTGGAGCACACGTCCAATACAAAGTTGAAATCCACCTACACCAAGAATTGGAGGCTTTTTTCCTTGTTATATTTATTTAATTTTAATATATAGTGAGGAAGACCATAATGAATACTCTGTTAATAAAAGTTGTATTTTTTTATATTTAAAGACCTCAATTAAAAACATTACATAAATATAAAAATCAGAAGGCATAATGGCAAAAATCCACTAGAAAATGTCAATGTGCTTTGTGGTCTTATGCCGCTTCTTTAGGACATCAGATTTCTTAATTGGAATAATGTTTTTCTAAAGTTTTTTTTTTTTTTTTTTTTTTGTGCGTATGGTCAGTCCCCTCCTTTTGTGGGATAGGTGGACTGCTATTTTTTGTTGTAAAAATATATATTTTAAGTGTTCTGTTTCTATCCCCCTATATATCTGCAGTTATACGATGTACTCATTCAATATTATGTGTTTAACCACTTCAGCCCCGGAAGGATTTGCCCCCTTCCTGACCAGAGCCCTTTTTGCGATTCGGCGCTGCGTCGTTTTAACTGACAATTGCGCGGTCGTGCGATGTTGTACCCAAACAAAATTTGCGTCCTTTTTTTCCCACAAATAGAGCTTTCTTTTGGTGGTATTTGATCACCGCTGCGTCATTTCTGATCGCCGCTATAAACAAAAGAGCGACAATTTTGCAAAAAAACACAAATTTCTTACTTTTTGCTAAAATACGAATCCAAAAAAAAAATATTAAACATTTTTTTTCATCGGTTTTGGCCAATTTATATTCTTCCTCATATTTGTGATAAAAAAAATCGCAATCGGCGTTTATTGATTGGTTTGCGCAAAAGTTGCCGCGTTTACGGATGATGAGAATTCATTTCTAGGGTGTTTTTTTTTATTAGTAATGGCGGCGATCTGTGATTTTTAGCGGTACTGCGGTATAGCAGCGACCATGTCGGACCATTTTGACACTTTTTTGGGACCATTGGCATTTATACAGCGATCAGTGCTATAAAAATGCACTGATTACTGTGTAAATGCCATTGGCAGTGAAGGGGTTAACCTGCAGGGGGCACTCTAAGGGTTAATTGTGTTCCCTGGGCGTGTTCTGTGTGTGGGCTGCCCTGACTGGGGAAGGGAAGCGATCACAGCTTCCATGTAGAGGAAGGCTGTGATCACAGCCCTTCACATCACAGAACGGAGGTCTGTGTTTACTTACACGGACCTCCGTTCTTTCACTGCGGGGGGGGCATCGCGGGTAGCCGGCGGAGATCGACTCCGCCGCCCCCGCTCCCTGGCCCTCCCCGGACACATTGAGCGATCTGGCAGCCACCATCAGATGACGGCGGTTTGCGCAGGAGAGCCGCCTTGTCGCCGTCAACCTGCGGTTGACGGTCGGCAAGTGGTTAATATATGAAACACACTGGTATATGGCATTTTGTTTATGAAGAAATCTGACCTGAAGAAGAGGCATGAGACCGTGTTGACATTTTCCCATGAATTTTTGCCATGATTCCTTCTGATTTTTATATTGATATGTAATGTTTTTAATGGACGTCTTTGTTAATAAAAATGGTATTTTTTTTTTGTATTCATTATGGTCTCTAGTGTAACACTGTTGGGTCATCCTTAAACTCCCTGTTCGTTTCTATATATTGGTTCTATTTCTTACAGGGGTTTTAACCCTTCCCTACGCTATCCAAAGCTAAAAATAAAAAAAAAGATGTGGCTACATGTGCACTTTTATAAATGTTTTTTTCATTTTTCTTGTTTTTTTTTCTTTTTACTGTATAAAGAAATATTCAGACAGCTTATCCTCAATCCCAGTAATAAGAATTTTTGTTCTCCTGTTCTGTGGACTAAAAATGCAAAAAAATGCATGTTACAGCGCACACACGATACTTACTCCTGCCAGGCTGTTTAAATGCATCTAAACGTATATAGCAGAAATATGGGGGTTTGGTCACACTGAATGGCCACGAAGTGCTTAAGCTCACTGACTGCTGAAAAATACCCCGTTTTACCAGTGGGTTCCTTCACTAACCTTAGAGTGAATGGTCCTATCTCTTAAACCAGGGAAGCCAACGCTTCTCTTTATGGGAGACCAGAGGACACATCCCATGGATCAGGTGGACACTGATTGGGTGTAATTAAGGAGGATGGGGTTCACCAGCCCAAAAGGTCTGGGCCAGGACCTCAACATACAAAAAGATACCCACTGTTAAAACGGGTTACTTTGCAGCAGTCAGTGGGCTTAAGCACTTCATGGCCATTCAGTGTGACCAAACCCCCGTATTTTTGCTATATACGTTTAGATGCTTTTAAACAGCCTGGCTGGAGTAAGTATCATATTTTTGTCTATTGGGTCTTACAAGCAGCACCATGCATTTGGTAGGGTGCCCCCCCCCCCCCCCAAATATGTATCTTTCTGTTCTGTGAACTGATGTTGCTTGATGTCGGACTGCCTGCTTCAGTCTAACTTTGCATGTCCTGTATAAAATGGGCACACTTTCCTTTGTAAGACTACTTTACACTTACACCCCATGCACTACCCCGTGCCTTTTTCAAACAATAAATCCACGTAGAGGGTTATAGGTGGCTAAAGATATGATGTCTGTCTGTTTTGAATACACAGCTCTTAAATTTCTTTCGGAGAGATGCACAGATCTTCTCCTTAAAGGGTATGGCATGAGATGTACAGTGCAGTTATTTTGGAGCTTTAAGCAGCTGTTTTCTTTCTTCCTCTTTCAGGCAGATGTCCAAGTGGAGCAGAATCGACAACATTTTTTTGAGCTGTCACTTGAATATGTGTGTAAACTGCAGGAAATCCAGGAACGGAAAAAATTTGAATTTGTGGAACCTGTAAGTGAGGACAGTGGTATATATACAAAGGAAGCACTGATTTCTTATACACTCATGATGATGTGTTTTTTTTTTTTCTGTCATTTATGAACTACCTTTTCCTTTGATTGTTATGTGCAACTGTATGTTCTAGTTAGGCCTCTTTCACACTGGCGTTCCATCTGTGCATTTTTCAATCCTCCTTTTGAAGATGGAGAACAGACAATAATATATTCCAATAGGTGTGCGGATGTGTACGTATGACCATCAGTATACATCAGTATACCTCCAGGTCTATTTAGGCCCACAATTGGAACAACAGGTTTTCTGCCATCCGTATACATCCGCTCAGTTAGGGCCGGTTCCCACCATGTACGGTAGGACTGCGTTGGGTAGCTTTTCCAGCCCAGTCCCATCACAAGACAAAGCAGGTAGTGTGCACTGAAAAAATGATTGGCTTGCAGTACTTTTTCTTTTTCTTTTTTTTTTTTCAGGGCAGTGTGACACAATCCACCGCCTTGTACTGCACTGTGGCAAAATCCACTTAGTGCTTCTAAACCCACAACAGTAATATCAGTCTGTATATGCAGTAAAGCATGCTTGTTATGCTCACTGTGAAACCTAAGGGGTTATTCCTCTGCATTGTGTAAAAGGGCTGTTTGATCCCGTACGCACAGACCCTCCCCTCCTTCAACTGTCCCCTGATAATTTCCTGATAACAGAGCCTATGGAGTCAGGCTGCACATGCTCAGTTTGGTGTGTATTGCTAGGGTTTTTTTTTTTTTCTTGGGAGAGTGCATGTGATCAACAAAGGGTCAATCAGCACTGCCCAGACAGAGTCGGGGGTCTTGCAGTCTTATAGGGCAGTCAAACTACTCCTACAAGCTTTAACCAGTGCTTGGCTGGACACTGATAGAAATTACAAGACTGTTATATACTGCTGATGAGAAAAGGTATTTAGCAGTTTATATTTAGCTACTGCATTTCCATGTTCTGTGTACTGTGGGAGATCAGATTTAGTGCATACAGGGTCCTGGGTTTAGTAACATTATAATTAAATGCTACTTTCTGACATTTCAATAGAGTTTGTTAAAACAGAGTGGTGCATTCTAGAGCAGTCGCTGATGTAAACAAGCCATTAGGGCCGCTGCACACCAGAATACACTTGGTGTGCAATCTGCTGCGGGTGTCAGTATATTCCTAACACCCCACCTCAGTGCATTTGCCTGCATCAGATGTCATGTGATTTATTGTGGTGCATTTTTGAGAAGTAGTGCATGCATTATTTTTTGTGTTATTTCAGCCCATTAAAATTCACCGCACTGAACGCAGACCATGGTCTGTGCGATTCAGGGGTGAACTATTCCTAAGTCTGTTTTTGAAATAGAAAATAAAGGCCAGTTTACAATTAGGACACTTTTTTTGATAGGTGATCCAGGAAGAGGGGGCATGTACAGGGTGTACTTGGCATCCGTCTTTACCATTCTGTAAATGTGTGATGATGAGGAATGTCTCTAAAGGCTTATTCAAATGCTTCTCGTTTATGTACGTGTGAGTATGTATACAGTATCTCACAAAAGTGAGTACACCCCTCACATTTTTGTAAATATTTTATTATATCTTTTCATGTGACAACACTGAAGAAATGACTTTGCTACAATGTAAAGTAGTGAGTGTACAGCTTGTATAACAGTGTAAATTTGCTGTCCCTTCAAAATACCTCAACACACAGCCATTGATGTCTAAACTGCTGGCAACAAAAGTGAGTACACTATTAAGTGAAAATGTCCAAATTGGGCCCAATTAGCCCTTTTCCCTCCCCGGTGTCATGTGACTCGTTAGTTTTACAAGGTCTGAGGTGTGAATGGGGGAGCAGGTTTGTTAAATTTGGTGTTATCACTCTCAATCTCTCATACTCGTCACTGGAAGTTCAACATGGCACCTCATGGCAAAGAACTCTCTGAGGATCTGAAAAAAAGATTTGTTGCTCTACATGAAGATGGCCTAAACTATAAGATTGCCAAGACCCTGAAACTGAGCTGCAGCACGGTGGCCAAGATCATACAGTGGTTTAACAGGACAGGTTCCACTCAGAACAGGCCTTGCCATGGTCGACCAAAGAAGTTAAGTGCACGTGCTCGGCATCATTTTCAGAGGTTGTCTTTGGGAAATAGACGTATGAGTGCTGCCAGCATTGCTGCAGAGGTTCAAGGGGTGGGGGTCAGCCTGTCAGTGCTCAGACCATACGCCACACACTGCATCAAATTGGTCTGCATGGTTGTCCTCCCAGAAGGAAGCTTCTTCTAAAGATGATGCACAAGAAAGCCTGCAATCAATTTGCTTTGGACAAGCAGACGAAGGACTTGGATTACTGGAACATGTCCTGTGGTCTGATGAGACCACGATAAACTTATTTGGTTCAGATGGTGTCAAGCGTGTGTGGCGGCAACCAGGTGAGGAGTACAAAGACAAGTGTGTCTTGCCTACAGTCAAGCATGGTGGTGGGAATGCCATGGTCTGGGGCTGCATGAGTACTGCCGCCACTGGTGAGCTACAGTTCATTGAGGGAACTAAGAATGCCAACATGTACTGTGGCATACTGAAGCAGAGCATGATCCCCTCCCTTTGGAGACTGGGCTGCATGGCAGTATTCCAACATAACCCCAAGCAAGACGACCACTGCCTTGCTAAAGAAGCTGAGGGTAAAGTTGATTGACTGGCCAAGCATGTCTTCAAACCTAAACCCTATTGAGCATCTGTGAGGCATCCTCAGACAGACAGTAGAGGAGCGCAAGGTCTCCAACATCCAACAGCTCTGTGATGTCGTCCTAAAGGAGTGGAACCGGACTCCAGTGGCAATTTGTGAAGCTCTGGAGAACTCCATGCCCAAGAGGGTTAAGGCAGTGCTGGAAAATAATGGTGGCCACACAAAATATGGACACTGGGGAAAAGGGCAAATTGGGCCCAATTTGGACATTTTCACTTAGGGGTGCACTGACTTTTGTTGCCTGAGGTTTAGACATTAATGGCTGTGTGTTGAGTTATTTTGAGGGGACAGCAAATTTACACTGTTGGGCTCTTTTCACACGGGCTTGTCCGTGTACAGACTCCGCTTTGCTCAGCAGGGATCAATCCATTGATCCTCGCTGAGCAGGCGGATGACTGGTCCATGTCCGTATACTGTGCGGAAATGCAACTGTCAGAGCCCCGCTGTCTTCTTTGGAGATCGGATGAAAATGGATCCGTCTGTCCGTTTTCATCCGATCCGATTCTCCAGACGGATGTAAAATAGGGGTTCCATCCATCTGGATTTCACAGACAGGATCAGATTAGATAGCGGCAGATGTCAGGGGACCGGTCACCGATGACATCCACCTCTCCATAGGGCTGAATGGAGCACCCGATCAGGTCCACCTGAAAAACTGACTGACAGGCGGACCTGATCGGAACAACCGTGTGAAAGGGGCCTTATACAAGCTATACACTCACTATTTTACATTGTAGCAAAGTGTCATTTCTTTAGTGTTGTCACATGAAAAGGGGGTGGCACAGTGGTGTAGTGGATAGTACTTTCACCTGGCAGCAAAAGGGTCGCTGGTTTGAATCCCAACCATGACACTACCTGCCTGGAGTTTGCAGGTTCTCCCTGTGCCTGCGTGGGTTTCCTCCGGGTACTCTGGTTTCCTCCCACACTCCAAAGACATGCTGGTAGGTAAATTGGATCCTGTCTAAATTGGCCCTAGTATGTGTATAAATGTGAGTAAGGGACCTTAGATTGTAAGCTCCTTGAGGGTAGGGACAGATGTGAATGTACAATATATATGTGTAAAGTGCTGCATAAATTGACAGCACTATATAAGTACCTGAAATAAATAAATAGATAAATAAACTATTTACACAAATGTGAGGGGGTACTTACTTTTGTGAGATATGGTGTGTGTGTGTGTATGTATATATCCGCTTAACAACCGCCCCATAGACAATTGACGTCTACAGGGCGGTTGCTTAATTCTGGGAGGACGTCTATTGACGTTCTCCCAGAATCGCGCTTCCCGCGCGCCCCCTGGGGCGCGCACACGGGAACATCCGTGACCGTCGGGTCTGGGGGACCCGACTGATCACGGATCGTGGTGAATGGCCGCTGTAAGCGGCCTTTCACCACGTGATCGCGCCGTCAAATGACGGCGTGATCACATGTAAACAAGCCGGCGGAAAACAGATACCCCGCCAACAATTCGCCTATATATGTATGTGTGTGTGTGTGGTATAGAGTGTTTTCATTCATGGGGGAGTGTAAACACATTTATCAAATAAATAGATAAATAAATAAAGTCCATGAATATATCACG
>BLSH010185810.1:1057187-1079972 GCA_018402905.1 Glandirana rugosa
TATTTGTACTTTCCTGGCTTGTTAGGGTCTCGGGAAATGAGATAGGCCGTCAGTAAATCAAGTGTGATCAATTTTCAGTGATTGGCACCATAGCTTGTAGACTCTATAACTTTCACAAAGACCAAATAATATACACTAATTTTTTTTTTTTTTTACCAAAGATAGGTAGCAGTATAAATTTTGGCCAAAATTTATGAAGAAAAATTACTAATTTGCAAAATTTTATAACAGAAACGAAGAAAAATTCATTTTTTTACAAAATTTTCGGTCTTTTTTTAATTATAGCGCAAAAAATAAAAAACCCAGAGATGATTAAATACCACTAAAAGAAAGCTCTATTTGTGTGAAAAAAAGGACGCAAATTTCATATGGGTACAATGTTGTATGACTGAGTAATTGTCATTCAAAGTGTGAGAGCGCTGAAAGCTGAAAATTGGTCTGGTTGTTAAGGGGGTTTAAGTGCCCAGTTGTCAAGTGGATATATATATATATATATATATAAATAAAATTGTTTACAGAAATTTCAACAGATATTGTAAAATGATTATCAGTATTCTGTCATTTATTGTACTTGATGGTGTGGATGACACCAATGTGAAAGGGGTCCTAGAGAACTTAGGTTAGTGCGAGATAGGACCTGCCTTATCATATGGTCTGATCTCCACCAAGTTTTTGACAGCACTGCAAAAAAAAAAAAAAAGATAACCCATGCAACACATGTGAGGTGAGTTAGTGTCTTCATTGGAAGATTTCCCCTCTATTACCTTCCTGGGGACAAATATATGTGTACACACACACAGTATGTCACCACAAAAGTGAGTACACCCCTCACATTTTTGTAAATATTTTATTATATATTTTCATGTGATAACACTTAGCTACAATGTAAAGTAGTGAGTTTACAGCTTGTAGAACAGTGTAAATTTGCTGTCCCCTCAAAATAACTCAGCACACGGCCATTGGTGTCTAAACCGCTGGCAACAAAAGTGAGTACACCCCTAAGTGAAAATGTCCAATTTGTGCCCAATTAGTCATTTTTCCCTCCCCGGTGTCATGTTACTCATTAGTGTTACAAGGTTTCAGATGTGACTGGGGAGCAGGTGTGTTAAATTTAGTGTTATCGCTCTCACTCTCTCATACTGGTTAGTGGAAGTTCAACATGGCACCTCATGGCAAAGATCTCTCTGAGGATCTGAAAAAAATAATTGTTGCTCTACCTAAAGATGGCCTAGGCCAGTGATGGCTAACCTTGGCACCCCAGATGTTTTGGAACTACATTTCCCATGATGCTCAACTACACTGCAGAGTGCATGAGCATCATGGGAAATGTAGTTCCAAAACATCTGGGGTGCCAAGGTTCGCCATCACTGGCATAGGTTATAAGAAGATTGCCAAGACCCTGACACTGAGCTGAAGCACAGTGGCCAAGACCATACAGCGGTTTAACAGGACAGGTTCCACTCATAATGGGCCTCACCATGGTAGACCAAAGAAGTTGAGTGCACATGCTCAGCGTCCTATCCAGAGGTTATCTTTGGGAAATAGATATATGAGTGCTGTCAGCATTACTGCAGAGGATGAAGGGGTGGGGGTCAGCCTGTCAGTGCTCAGACCATACACCGCACACTGCATCAAATTGGTCTACATGGCTGTCGTCCCAGAAGGAAGGCTCTTCTAAAGATGATGCACAAGAAAGCCCATAAACAGTTTGCTGAAGACGAGCAGACTAAGGACATGGATTACTGGAACCATGTCCTGTGGTCTGATGAGACCAAGATAAACTCATTTGGTTCAGATGATGTCAAGCGTGTAGCGGCAACCAGGTGAGGAGTGCAAAGACAAGTGTGTCTTGCCTACAGTCAAGCATGATGGTGGGAGTGTCATGGTCTGGGGCTGCATGAGTGCTGCCGGCACTGGGGAGCTACAGTTAATTGAGGGAACCATGAATGCCAACATGTACTGTGACATACTGAAGCAGAGCATGATCCCCTCCCTTCGTAAACTGGGCCGCAGGGCAGTATTCCAACATAACGGCCTCAAACACACCTCCAAGACCACCACTGCCTTGCTAAAGAAGCTGAGGGTAAGGGTGATGGACTGGCCAAGCATGTATCCAGACAAAAACCCTACTGAGCATCTGTGGGGCATCCTCAAATGGAAGGTGGAGGAGCGCAAGGTCTCTAACATCCACCAGCTCCATGATGTCGTCATGGAGGAGTGGAAGAGGACTCCAGTGGCAACCTGTGAAGCTCTGGTGAACTCCATGCCCAAGAGGGTTAAGGCAGTGCTGCAAAATGAATGGTGGGCACATAAAATATTGACACTTTGGGCCCAAATTGGACATTGTCACTTAGAGATGTACTCACTTTTGTTGCCAGCGGTTTAGACATTAATGGCTGTGTGTTGAGTTATTTTGAGGGGACAGCAAATTTACACTGTTATACAAGCTGTACACTCAATACTTTACATTGTAGCAAAGTGTAATTTCTTCAGTGTTGTCACATGAAAAGATAGAATAAAATATTTACAAAAATGTGAGGGGTGTACTCGTGAGATACTGTGTATATATACATACACTAGTTAATAAAAACTGACAAGCATTCTAATCCCTCTCCAATTTATCCAAAAATAAAAAGTTTTGCCTTTAATGATACTTTAGGCTGTTTATTTTCAGCAAGCATAGAATAATGATCTTGCCCGAATTTGGACATCATCCTAACCTGTGTTGTGAACTCAAATCTCAAATGTTTTCAGCCTTCCTAGCTATCTTCTGTGAACTACAGAAAATCTTCCTCTGTGTAGCAGTGATGAGGAGAGAGAGATGTTTGCAGTCTAGAGTAGAACAACAACATAGGGTGACACTGCTGCACCTCCATACATTCTGTGCAGCAAGTGACCGTTGTCACCCTAGTGCAGGAAGTAGGCTACTGGCAGGAGTACTAGGTGAAAATGAAGGAGAAATAAATGCTAAAAGAAAATGAATATGCAGCCTCTACATCTAAGGTCTAGTAAGCTGCAATATGTTACATTTTTATCTGGGTTTAGGTACGCGGTAAGTATTTTTTTCTTTTACTCTCTTACCATTTGTAGAGACTGTCTGTTCCTAACACAGAGCTCAGGCATAAGAGGGGATAGCCTCTTCTTGGCCTCTAAACTTGACACTGGGCTGACGCTTCTGCTTGGACAAGGAAATGCCCAAAAAGACACAAAATTATCCCTGAGACCTAGCACATTAATACTGAAAGATCAACTATGGAAATGTTCAACATCTGTCAACTTACTGCTTCCTGTCTCCCCATTTGGGAGATTTCTCCAAACTTCCTTTCTACGTGACAGGCCAGGAAGTGAGGAAAAATCTCCCCACTTTTTTAGTAGGTGTCATGGAGTCTCCTTGGTAGGTTCACAAACTGTATTTAAAACCCAACAGAGATTTTAACCCTTCCATACCAGAAATTTAAACGGGCTGACTCTCACTGATCGTCAGGTGGGGGCCCCTCACACGGGCAGGCGGCCGGCCCCCCTGCAGTAGCGGAGCTCCAGGGCCCAGTTGTAGCCGCTGCGACTGTGATCATTCCGCCAGTGGAGAAATACATTGATCAATGGCTGCAGCCAAATTTCAGCCTGCATCGTGAGCTTTGTGAAATTTGGCATTTCTATAATTGGTGAAGTAAAGTTATATGCAGCACTTATGGCACAGTTCTGGGTGGCAGATAGCTGAGGATATTGTATTTCAGAAATGCCAGCAATTGGCAGTTATCAGTGGCATCCCTCCAACATTGTATCACCAGTGGTTAAAGAAAAGAGGAAAACCTACAAATGATATGTGTATTGGCTTCCTTTTTTACTAATAGTGGTTAGTGGAGTTATTCACGTACATATTGCGAAACTGCAATGAGGGCTCTTTAACCCCTTCATGACCTATCCTAACATCTGAACATCATTTTTGCAACTTTGACTTGTGTTATTAAAACTGTACATGTTCTAGCAACTATATGGTGTATCCAGGTGAAGTATACCTTGTTAACAAGAGAAATTTGACTTTAATTTGGTGGTAAATGGTAGTGGTAACAACATGTATATGTTTGTTGTTTGTACCTGTTGTAGGGCCCAGAAACATTGATGCGTATTTTGCTTTTTTTTTTGCTTTTTTTTTTTAATCCTACCTAAAATAAACTGAAGCTGATACTCCTCTTAAAAAAAAAAAAAAACTTTGAAAAAAAAATCCTCCATAATATTCACTAACTCTGACCTTTTGACTCTGATCTTGACCCTAACCCTGACCTAGATGAAACCCTAACCTCCTCTGTAACTCAAAACTGGTAACCTGTAGAAATGTTTTACCGTCGCCGCTAAGTGCCAAAGTTTGTCGCCATTCCACGAGCGGGCACAATTTTGAAGCATGACATGTTTGGTATCAATTTACTTGGCGTAACATTATTTTTCACAATATAGAACAAAGTTGGCATAACCTTACTGTTGTCTTATTTTTTAACTCTAAAAAAGTGATTTTTTTTTTTTTTTTAAAAGACAGCTGCTCAAATATGGTGTGACATAAAGTATTGCATTGACCGCCATTTTATTCTCTAGGGTGTTAGAGAAAAAATATTGTTTGGGGTTCTAAGTCATTTTTTTAACAAAAAAAAAACGTATTTTAACACAGAATCTCAAAAAGAGATTTGATCCTTTAGTGGTTAAGTTCTATTTAGTTGACAGGTCTGCCTTGGAGCACGTTGGTACAGGAATCCACCTCTGCTGTGATATCAGTGGAATCTGGAGTAAGTGTCATGTGTTCCTGCCGCCTGTATTATGTAGCAGGGGAAAACACAATGCAAAAAAATAACCCCCAGACATGTGGTCTGAAGAAATTCCAGGTGGAAGGTTTTGTCACAGAAAGACCATTTGTGCTTATATGAAAGTCACCAGCAAAATCCGTTTCTAGAGGTGGAGTTATTCTGTTAGTATTCGGTATATCATATCTGCCCATAATCAAATTCTCTATACATATAATTAGCTCCTGTATCAATTTCATATAATCTGGCAGTGTATTAAAAAAAATCAGGAGAGCAAATCATTACTACACCCTGTTCCAAATTATTATGCCAATGATATTTTCTCATTTTCCTAAATAATTGATGTAAACAGTCAGCATAGTTCTCATGTTATCAACTATTAAGAGTACAATTCACATTTGATTCGAACAAACCTCCTAATAACAGGATTTTTTTTCAAAATAAAAAACGTACAATGCACTGTTCCAAATTATTACGCACAGTAAGTTTCAAAACACTTTATAGGTTGTAAAGAACTGAAAATTGTGATTTGTTGCGTTTGCAGCATATTTACTGAAATCAAAAGCTACTTCAATCAAACTTTGAACAACATTTTAACTTTTTAAACATTTTAACAGGTCACGTTACATTTTAACATAGGACTCCTTATTTGATAGCAGCTTCACAAGTCTTGCATCGATTGAACTTGTGAGTTTTTGGACAGTTCCTGCTTGAATAGCCTCCCAGAGCTGCTGTTTGGATGTAAACTGCCTCCCACCCTCATAGAACTTTCGCTTGAGGATGCTCCAAAGGTTCTCAATAGGATTGAGGTCAGGGGAGGATGGAGGCTATGCCATGACTTTCTCTCCTTTTATCCCCATAGCAGCCATTGATGCAGAGGTATTCTTTGCAGCATGAGATGGTGCATTGTCATGGATGAAGATGATTTTATTGCGGAAAGTATAGTTCTTCCTTCTGTACCAGGGAAGGAAGTGGTCAGTCAGGAACTCCACATACTTTACAGAGGTCATTTTTACACCTTCGGGGACCCTAAAGGGGCCGACCAGCTCTCTTCCCATGATTCCGGCCCAAAACATGACTCCACCACCGCCTTGCTGACATCGCAGCCTTGTTGGAACAGGGTGGCCGTCCACCAACCATCCACTACTCCATCCATCTGGACTATCCAGGGTTGCACGGCACTCATCAGTGAACAGGACTGTTTGAAAATTAGTCTTCATGTATTTTTCTGCCCAATGCAGCCGTTTCTGCTTGTGAGCATTGGTTAGTGGTGGAAGGTTTATGCACAGTTGTAAGACTCTGGAGGACTCTACACCTTGATGTCCGTGGGACTCCAGAGGCACCGACAGCTTCAAATATCTGTTTTCTGCTATGTAATGGTGTTTTAGCAGCTGCTCTCTTGATCCGATGCATGGATCTGGCAGAAATCTTCTTTAATGTACCTTTATCTGCACAAACCCATCTGTGCTCTGAAACAGCCACAAATCTCTTAATAGCGCGATGAGCATGCTTAAGTTTTCGTGAAATGTTTTCATACCTCGTCCAAAGCATTGAACTATTTCACTCTTTTTGGTAGCAGAGAGATCCTTTTTCTTCTCCACATTGCTTGAAAATGGTGCCCTGCTTAATAATGTGGAGTAGTTTTTACTTTAATTGGGCTCACCTGGCAATCTAATTATCACAGGTGTCCGATATTGTTTTCAGTGATCAAAAGAGCCCTGAGACACAATGCCATCCATGAGTCAAACTGAAAAACAAAATATTTAATCTTTGTGACACTGAAATAGAATTTGCATAATATTTTGGAACAGGGTGTATTTATGGATTATAACAGATTGTAACCTAGTGAGTATTGTCTCCAAGCCCAAAGCTGTCAAAACTGACTTGATTCCCCTATCCACACATTTGATGCGGATGAGGGAATCCTCCTCGCTATGTCATTGTATTCTGACATAGGGGAGACTCCCCCTGCCTCCTTTCTGTTGGAATTCACTGATCAACACCACAGTCTATTGGCTGCAGCGCTGATCAAACTGAAATTTTAGAGCAGTCCTGTTGATGAGTTAATCGATGGATAGTTATATTGGAATAGGACAGGAACCTATGTCTGTTTTATTGCTGTCTGGGTCCCCGTTTAAAAGACTTCTGCCTTCTGACAGAACAGAAAGTGAGGGAAAATTTCCTAAATGGGGGGACAAAGCAAAAGTCATTTTTCTGCATAGGTGTCTGAACAGATGTGAAGTTAAATCTTCTCATCAGGGATAATTTTAGACCTGGCCGAGTTTCCGGCAGTCTATATAAATCTTAGATTTTATTATATACAGATCTTAGAAGTGGCTAATTAAGATGGTAATTAAACTCACTTGGTGCCTTACCTGCATTCGGTTATCCTCAGAACCTGTGCAATTCATATGTGTTCAGGTTTAAAGGGATGAGATGGCAACCCTAGCCCTATGGGTAACCTAGATTTTGCTGATTTGGAAGCCTGTTATTGTCTTTTCGGACATTATTTTTTTAAAAAAATTTTTATGTATATATTCAGCTTAATACTGTTGAGGCGTTAGGAAAAACATTGAATCAAATCTGAATGTAATTATGTTTGTCTTTTAGTGCCTTGCCTTAGGGCTCAGGTCGACAGGCGTTTTCCTGCCTTTGACGTGTTCGGAACCACCTCATACACATGTATGGTTAACTTTGGAGGTGCCTTCAGGTTAAGGGTTTTAGATTTGTTGTATTTTTGAAATACACCCATTCGGGATTGGGCTAAAGGGTTGGTTCATGTTAATGGTTTGATATAAGGAACAAGGTGATATGAAAAATGCAAAATTGAATTGCATCTAAAACACCTGTGCATTGGCAAGCAGGTAATACAGTGTTCATCTTTTTCTTCCAGTTAAAGTGTTAAAGGGCGTTTCAGACTCCACGAAAGTGTGTTCCCTTTTCCCCAACAGCACTCCATAATTTAATGCTTAGTACAAAGCAAGAATGGAAAAAAAATACATCCAGAACAATTAGTAATTATCACAAAAATATTTGTTGTGCTAAATATGCCTTTCAAATGAGTTGTAAAGCCCTTAAAGTTTTTTACCTTAATGCATTCTATGCATTAAGGTGAAAAACCTCCTGTAATGCAGCAGCCCCACCAGAGCCCCCCTTTTACTTACCTGAACCCGGTCTTTCCAGCGACGGGGACAAGCACACCAGCTCCAGCCGGTGTCTCGGATCCTGATTGGATATATTGATAGCAGCACAGCCATTTGCTTCCGCTGCTGTTTATCAAATCCAATGACGTGGGAGACGGGGCGGGGCCGAGTCCTGCTATCTGTGTCAATATGGAGACAGCAGCAGGACATGGGCACGCGCCCGCACGAGTGCCCCAAGGGAGAGCGGCTCTTCAATGGGGCACTCGAGAAGAGGAGGAGCCAGGACCGCCACTGAGGGACCCCAGAAGAGGAGGATCGCGGGCCACTCTGCAAAACCAGCTGCATAGGGGAGGGAGGTAAGTATGGCATGTCATATTTTTTTTTTTTTTTTTTATCAAAACAAACCTTTAGATATCCTTTAAGGCAAGTATAACTGCATATCGAAGCCTGGAACAATAACAGTAACTTATGTGTCCATTAAAAGAAATGTTCTGATGGTTTGATTTGTTCGATAATTTAAAACAAAATCAGCCAGTGGGCATAGTGTTTGCTTAGGATGTTTGTGTGGACTGGAGGGTCAATTGGTCAATTGAGTGGTGAACAGAAATGCTAATTATATCCTGGCACCTGCATCTGGTATGTGGGGTGGGGGATTTTTTCACTTATGACCAGGTGACTGGTGTGCTTTCACTTCATAAAGCCTTTTCTGTGTACATGATACCATATTTAGAATCCATTTTCAAAGTGTATGCTTCTAGAGGTGACAACCAGTCCCTACATTATTTCAATAAATCAGAAACCTGTGATTTTAGCCTTTAGTTCATACCTTCGTGGAATAAACGGATTTGCTGATTGCTATAAAGGTCCGTGCACACTGGGCTTAAGGTAGAACTATGGTCAAAATGATAAAATCAATATATTATGCCCCTTTACAGTCTGTTAAACATGTCACTGATTGATTGTTTTGCAAAAAGCAGTAAGGATGGTGAGGTATCTACCTTGTCTCCTGCTCTCATGTGCACTTCCTTTAGTGAGGTGACAACTTTACTTCCTGGTTTTTCTAATTGCCTCTGTTGAACAGAACACATGTTGTCCCCATTTGCATCTCTCTCTCTGCAGAAACGTCCTGACATCACTGGGGGAGGGGCTCCTATATCCATGGAAATCTCAGCCATTCATTCTACACAAGTCCCAATTAGGCCCCACCCACAATCTGCCTGTGAAGCCCTGCCCACTCCCACCTGTGTCCCACCTTTGCCCACTCACTGCTCTGTCTATACAACCAACTGTTAGGTTAGATTTTGTTCTGCCAGTTTACAAATTACCAGAGGAGAGCAGGCAGAGAGAATCACACAGATTAATAGACAGATCTGTGTGCAAATGAACCTGTACTGACTTGTACTGTTTTGCATAGCACATATCCAGCTATTGATTGGCAGATGGATGTGTGTTATGTGAAATAGACTGAGCATCGTAGGAAATGACATCTGAGCTCTGCTCTGCTGAACTCCTCCCATCATCACTTGTAGTGTACAGCAAAGAAGAAATGAATGGAGGATTACAGACCACAATTGCAGCTACATAGTAGGAAAATAATAATTTCAGTTATGTTTATTGCCATGTGTAAGTTTCAGGTATTTATATGAGGATTTACTAAAATATGTATGTTGCCTTTAGTTGTACTTTAAAGTGGTTGCAAACCCAAATCATAAAAATTGAACAAAGCACATATATCTCTAGTGTTTACTCATCTCTCTCTGAAACGCTAAGCGTTATTTCTATCTGGTGCTCCCTTCCTCTGTTATCAGCATTAGTCACTTCTGAGAAGTTTTCAGACACATGAGAGCTAAAAATTTGTGTATGGGAGGGAGCTTAGATGGAGATAAGCAGGGAGTTTGTCTTTCAGACTACAGCTCTGCAAGTTCCTTCATTCTTCTGCCTATGTGGAGGGGGGTGTGCCCCTTTCCTCCAATCAGCTCTCACACACACAGTATAAGTTCAGTATCCCCACCCACCCCTATGTACGGCTGAAAGATGAAGAAAGATTTTTTTAACACAATCTGCACTTTCCAAAGATTGTAGAAAGGAGAAGACAGCAGATAGACAAGTAAAACCTATGTAGAAGGATTTGTTTAATCTCTGTATCATCTGAGGCTGTTCACTTCACTGATTTTATGTGAGGGTGTACATTTTTAGCCTGGGTTCACACTGTAGCGATACTGGAACCAGCGTGACTCCATCGCCGGTTCCCCGCATCACATCCTTCCCGCAGGCAGTTCACACTGACCTCTGTGAACTGCTGCGGGTGTCAATACAATGTTAATGACACCCCCAGATCGGTTCACAGATCGCAATGAGAACTGTGGATTCCACAGGAATCGGATTACATAGGTGAGTACACCGATGCGGTCCGATTCCAGTGCGGGGAAAGAAAAAGGCTGAATGGCTGAACTCACATCTCAGACATTGCTTGTGATTGGCACACTGCTGCTACAGGAGTTTTGCGTCTTGACTGTAGAAGTAGCTCAATGTTATCCTAGGTGTCCATGCATATTAGGACGTTTAGAGGCATGTTTTAAGCTCTGCATTTAGAGGCAGAAAAAAAGACCCTTCTGGATTGCATGTTTTTTGGCAGAAAAAAGCTAAATGCTCCCAGAGGCCTGTACAAAAATGCCGTATGAGCATTTTTTTTTCTGCCAAAAGAACAGTTTTTTTTTTTAAGCCCAGTGTGCATGGACCTTTAAAAGTGCTTTTTTAAATTTTATTTTCATGTTTCTTTTGCATGCCTCACTTTCTTTTAACATGAATATACCTTTCTGTGCTGTTGCTGTGTAGTATCTATTTATGCTCATGAACGTTATCAAGTGTTTTTTGTTCATAAGTATTCAATTATGAAATGAGATGCATATCTACATATTAATTATTGGGGAATGTATTTACATATCAGTTCATTTTTTATTCAGCATAGTGCAATAATTCATTGTGTTAGTTTTCTTTTGAGTCAATAAGTGTTTGCATCACATGCTGTTAGTGGTTTTCTATTTTAGCCTGAGTGTAGTAAGATTTTGTGCTTTATAATTGCTCAAGTGGTGTAAAGTCTCCAGCATTAATCCAGAACTATTGGGTGCAGGCCTGTGCATGTTACTGTTATCCCAGACTGGGAGCAAATGCAGTGGGTGGGGGTTATCCTTATAAGAAAACATTTTCTTTTCCTTGAATTATCAAAGTAACAAAGTCTATTTAAAATGAATTGTCTGGGCAGAACTTGTGCAAATCTGCTTTTGTTTTCCATTTTTAGGTGGAATATGAAGGAGAACTCTGTTCTGATAAGGCAGAATTTGGGAGGGAGAGCTCTGGGGGGCGGAGGGGGGGGGGGGGGGGGGGGGTTAGAGAGAATTTGGGGAAAAGCCATTTTTGGTTGTAAACTGGCTTATGTCATTTGCACTCCCAAAGTCTGCCCTCTGTGCGCACGCGTTCCTGCACCTATTCTCTGAGGAGAAAAGCCCTGATCTTGCGTGTTAAGAAAGAAGCCAGTAGATCTAAAATGATGCAGGAGGTCAGGGGTGCCTAACCAGTGGACCGGGGGCCATATGTGTCCTGAGGAGCTCTCTGATGTATCCTGCGACCTCTTGTTCTGGGATAGTGGCTTGGCAAGCACAGATCGCAGGTTGCCATCCCAGAGCATCTGTGTTATGAAGCCAGCAGTAGAGGAAGCAAGTGGCTGCAGAGAAGAGCTGCATAAGCCGAATCTTGCTGTATAGCGCCGGCCCCTGTCACAGGTGCAGTGATACCAAATGCACTATGCCAGGGACTGTAAAAGGTGGCGATACCCGAATGGAAGACTGTTATTAAAGGTAAGTTTATTACTAAAATCACAATGTATATATGGGCATAGCTTTTCTGCAGTGGTTACTGGGCTGCTTTCAAACTGATCTGCAGGTGCAGCGCAGTACACCTGCGGGTTACCTGCACTGAGCCGTAGACTTCTGTTATTACCTGTGGGTTTGGTGTGCTTTCAGAAAGTACACCATGCCTTCAAAATAGACGTCTATGGCAAAGTGCAGCTATCCCGCAGAAAAAGCCACGGGTGCACTGCGCTGTACCTATGGTGTGGGTAAATCGCAGCACATCAGTGTGAAAGCAGCTTTAGGCCCCTTTCACACCATCAGTCAGACCCAATCGGACCCTCCATTCACCTCTATGGATAGCCAGGTGTAAACGGCCTTGTCTATTTACACCCACCTACCTCCAATCCGCTAAAAAAAAACCTAAGGGGATCCATCCCCTTCCGTCTGGGCGGATCAGATTAGAGGACCCATAGAGTAGAGTGGGCTGTGTCTGTCTGCTCTGCATATGCAGTGTGGACATGGACTTGTCATCCACCCACTTCACTGATTGTGGCCCGCAAGCAAGTTACCAAGTCGCTTAAGTGGCCCTCGCTCTTCAAAAGGTCTTGGGCACCCCTGCAGTAGGTGCTTTCTTTTAGGGCCTTTTTACTTCTTTGTGGTGCGTTAAACCCCTTTATATCGAACAGGCTGTCAACCCACCCTAACGTGCCACCATTTTATTAGTACAGTAGTATTCTGTAAGCTGAATGTGGTTAGATTTGAGCTGCATAATATGGGCATGTTTCAAGTATGATTCTCTTTTTGCCTTTTAGATGCTGGCTTTCTTCCAAGGGATTTTTACCTTCTATCACCAAGGATACGAACTTGCTAAAGATTTTAGCCACTACAAGTTGGAGTTACAGATCAATATTCAAAATGTAAGTAGTATTATTGCTGTAATATAATCGTTTGGTTGGTAGACTGACTGATGAAATAAATCAATGTCCTTGCGTTTCTTAGATGAGCCAGAGACTACCAGCCTATGCATGAACATTTTTAACATTTTTGCTAATTTATTCTGCTATACTTTGGGGTTACTGTTTGAAATACCTTTTTTTATGAACTTTAGAGGCAAATATAAGAACACAAACACCATGTTATCCAGTTGTGCTCCTTTTTTAAGTGTGTTCTTAAGGGGAAATTGTATCCAGACTATAGACATGCCTCCCCAATCTCTAGTTGCTTTTAATATGAGGTTATTCATTCTTAAAGATCACAGCAAGGACCCTATTCACACTAGTGTGCTGCATTAAAGCGCATTGTCATGCACTGTGCTGCCAACAATGCTTTGTGCACTTTTTTTGCCATGTTTAGCAGACCATTCAAATGAATAGACTGCCCTAAGTGTTTGTAAACCTAAGACGTGAAGTATAAAAAAGCACATCCTTCTGTACTGTGTATTTGCCCCTCTCCAAAGCACTGGGTGTCCTTTCTCTTTGCTGCCTGGTTTCTCTGTTATGAGCATGACTCAACATCAAGTTAAAAAGATGATGGGGAGTGAGCTTCAGCCTGTGACTTTTATCCACAGCTGTGCTTGTTCTGTGTATAGGAGAGTGTGTCCATTCCCTCCAATCAGGGCTCAGGGCTGCCGGCTCTGTGAAGAGCTCAGATCCCGGCTCCCTGTTGCTGGGCTTAGAATAAATCCATAGTCTATTTTTTATTTTTTTTTAGAACGTTCTACAAAAAAAATGGCTGCAGATAAACCGCTACAACTTATGTAGATGAATTTGTTTCATCTGTATCACTTATTAGTCACTTCACAGGGTACATCTAAGGGTTTCCAACCACTTTTACACATCATACGTTAACATGCAGCATACTGCCTATTCATCGTAATGGCTGGGGTATTTACTTTCCCAGGCAGCCCAGGTGCAGCCTGTCGCTGACCTGATTGGCTGTGCACCGCTGTACTCCTGTATGCGGTGCTGTTGTACTCATGCTTATGGTGGTGCTATAATAAACACGAAGGGTCAGTTCAAACCTCATGCAGTCCAGTGCGTTTTATTTATGTATCATAAATTCACACCAGTGCGGTCAGTTTCAGTGCGTTGCAGTTCCAGAAAAAAAAAAGAGTAGAACATGCTGCATTTTTTCGGCACTGAACTGTACTGGAACACAGTAGAACATATCAAAAACGCACCGGAACGTACCAAACATGCACCGGAAAGCGTAAAACGCACCGGAACATACCAGAAACGCACCGGAAAGCTTGAAAAACACACTGAAACTGGCCCTTAAGGTTAAGAAAAAAGAGGGGGTAAAAAGCACTGGACTGCGTTTCTATGGTGTGAACTGGCCCCTTATGTGAAAAAAATATACCACAACCTAATTGGTGTACTGCTGTTCTTGTAATGCCCTGTGACAGGCTGGGATGGGTCCTGAGCCAGGCTGTATTGATAAATGGTAGTGTGCAGTCTCCAAATAGGTCCAGGACCTGTGGCAGTGATGACTAGATATCAAGAAGGGTTAAACAGAATTGTACAGTAAAAAGCTCTGACCAGTAAGACCGTTCTCATGTATGGATTCCAGTTACATATTTAACGGTGTGCCTGGTGTTCATTCCTAATGTTAAAAATTGATAGTGCCATGACATGAAAAATAGATATTGCTCCTACTTGGCAATTAGGAAAATGTGAAAATATACAAAAATAATGAATAAAATATTTTTTTTTCTTCTTCGGTGTTGTCCACAATCATCATACTTTGTTTATACGGTAATGTTAATCAGAACATTTCTTGTTGAAAAAGCTGCAAGTGCGGCAGCCTAGTGCCATCTAGAGGACATTTTAATCTGGTACAAAACTGACATGACACGTCTACTGTACATTAAATGCTTTTTGCTAAAAATCATCACAATTTGTCCATTTTCAGGAAAAGCCTATACCGCCTTGATTACAAATGATAGACTACACTTGGCTTGGGTGGTGTCAATAGATAGTTGTGTGAAGTGAAGAAATTGTCCAGAATCACGATTTCCTACAAAAAAAAAAATTGTTATTTCAATCTTTCATAAAGAGATCCCTAAAAATTGTCTGAGATATACTGTAGGTGCTGTAAGATCCTGATTTAGCCATAGGGTTCCAGTGTTAGGATACTTTCATCTCAAATAAGTATTCAGTTTTAGGGAATTAATGTTAGGGGGGATGATTAGGTTAATTGAGAAGTTATTATTTCCAGGTCTAATTTTAAATGTCCTTGCTTGGTTTATCTGTACAGGCACATGGTCTCATTAGCAGCCCTTTGTTGCTTGAGAAACTGTTTTCTGGGTGGGTTCTGCTTTTTATCACAGCCTGCAGCTCCCCATACAAGCCCATGCACTGCATTTATAAAAAAAAAAAAAAAAAAATATATATATATATATATATATATATATATATATATATGTGTGTGTGTATAATCCAGTCTTTAAAGAAATATTTAATATTCATGATCATTGTAGATTTAGTTATGCCCACAGCTAAGATCTAGTCTTGCTGTAAGAAAACAGCTATGCTTTACTTTGTGTTGCACAGACACGGAATCGCTTTGAAGGAACGCGGTCAGAAGTTGAAGAACTAATGAAGAAAATTAGAAAAAACCCTCTTGAGCATAAACGTGCAAGCCCGTTTACAATGGAAGGCTATTTGTATGTCCAGGAGAAACGTAAGTCTAGAATTGCAACCCACAATAACACATTTAATATTGCAATATATAACTTTACTAGTTAAACTGGAGAGTAACATTTTTGTGTGATTTATTAAGATTTGGTGGCTATAGATTATTTGTTTTGGTTTTTCAATTACCCAACAGGCTTAAGGAGAAACCACTAACAGATTCCTCTATCCACACAAGCAAAGGTTATTGAGGACTACTCCCCCCTGGACGTTGTATGCTGACAGCAGGGGCTTTCCTGCAGCCAGCTGATCCAATAAACTTATGTCCAACAGGCACAGCCACACATGGATCGAATTTTGATGCATCTGTGGCCAGCTTTAAGTGGTTGTAAATCTCAGACATGAAAATTTAACAAAGCACATCCCACTACAGTGTGTGCTAGCCTTAATCCAAAGGGCTGAGTTGGGTATCTTTTCTCTCTCTCCTCTCTGCATCCGTCACTGATGAAAGAACTCTAAGCCCACAGAGACACCTGCCCCCCCTTCAGCACACAGCAGGTCACTCATAGGCTGGCCATACATTATACAATTCTCTTGTACAATTTCCTTTAGATTTACCAAAAACATATAATACACTAGACACTTGAAATTTATATGCAATCAGGCAGGCTCTTGTACTACATAGTTGATGGTAAATCTAAAGGAAATTAAATATGAAAATTGTATAATGCATGGCAAGGTATATCCTCAGCTCTATGTGCTTTTCTATGTCAGTGTGCAGAGTGGGGCGGGGGGAGGGAGTGTCCCTTCCCCACCCTTCCCTTACCCTTTCTTTTCCCCTCCCCTCCACTCCACTATCACATTACACTCAGCTCAGTGCTCTGCAGTGTGTGTGATGTCAGATCCCTGCTTTCTACTACTGAGAAAAGTCCTTTCATCTGTGTGTTTTTAGAAGGCTCTACAGGGGAATGACTGCAGATATTTTATTTATCTGTGTATCATCTAAGGCTAGTCACTTTACTGGGTTTTACAACCACTTTAACTGGCCGTTCGATATTTACATCCTAATATGAAGACTGTATAAAACAGAAAAAAAAACCACTGTTGAGCTGCATTGTCTGTGTGTTTAAATTGTATCTTTTATTGTTGTGGGAAGGGTAATGCAATTTTTTTTTTTTTTTTTTTTTACGACATAGGACCAGCCCCATTTGGTTCAAGCTGGGTAAAACACTACTGTATGTATAAGAAGGATTTGAACACATTCACAATGTTCCCATATGAACACAGATCAGGAGGCAAAATAGTAAGTGTGCAAAGCAAGTTTCTTCTCTCTATCAGCATGATTCATGTCCTTTCTATAACTTAACAAGCTGTAAGTTATCTTATACCTATGCAGCCAGACTGATTGTATAGCTTTTCCCAAGTTATGAATACCGTAAATGAAATGTGCCAATTCTTCTGTTGTGATATTAACACAACAGAACTCCTGACAAAGACGCATACAGAGATGAGAAACATGTAAGGGAGCTGCTGTTTTACCAGCTGAAAAAAAAAATGTACATCTAGTCCTGATATTTGCACAGCATTGCCAGGCAGCACAGCCCTGTCTGGCAGGGCAGGGAACCCTAATTTAATCTGCTGCAGTTAAATAACCCTTTCAGGTCTGGTCCCCCCCCCCCCCCCCCCCAACCGCTGTAACTAGAAAGTGAAAGGAGAAGCAGCATGCTGATGAGCTCATCTCTCTGGTACTTGTTTCTCTTTTGCTAGAAGTATGCTTTCTGTTAGCAAATGAACACTGCAGCACACCTGATTAGCTCCTTGTGCTGCTTCTTCCTTCTCATTCTGAGCTCTACTGCAAAGGAGATTGCAAATTCATTTGCACTGCTTGCAGTTAAAACAAATTGCATTTAAAGTGGTATTAAAGGATAAGTTCACCTTTGGGAAAATGTTACATGTTCCCGCTCCTGCATCTCTGCTAATTGGACCCACCTTCCCTTCCTGTGAGAGTGGCCTGGGAATCTTCTCCTCGCACCCACAATTTTAAAAGGACAAGTTCCGTGAGTGAATGCCAACAAGTACCGTCTTCCTTTGCAGCTGTTAGCTTGTAGTTCTCAATGAGCTGGGAGGGTACTAGTGAACATTCACGTAGTCCATTGAGCTTCCTTGACTGAAGTAATTGCCTTTATCGGAGGTGTAGGCAGAACGCTACACTAACAGTCTGCAGGAGCATGACATTGCCCCCGTGATCAGCAATGTTTTACAGGCTCCTAAGAAAGAAAATGGTAAATGTTCATTTTTTTACCTGCATTTTAATATTCTTTTTCAAAGGTGAACTTATCCTTTAAAACGTTAGCCTTTTTTTTTTTTTTTTTTGCTTAACGCATTGAGCACAATAAAATAAACCTTTCTCAGTAAATTGTGTTCAAATTCTTACCCCGACACTTGCAGTGTACAGTTTTCAATGCTACTGGCTCCTGCTCTTAGTGCTGCTTCCCTGAACTTCTGGTCTTCAAAGGAAACCATTAACCATGGACAATGCAGTCTCCAGTCAGTCTGTTATATAGGAGGATAGAGGGCGGAGGAGCAGGGGAGCGCCTTGCCAGCCTAGGTTACAGGGCTGTGTGCTTTTCTAGTGATGTGTAGGGAAACTATTCTCTAGTCACTACATGCTAGGGTGACTCTATAGGATGCTACAGGAGAAAAGAGCCACACCAGAATAGGAAACATTGCTCTATCTATATATATATATATATATATATATATATATATATATATGATTTATTACGGACTTGGGAGCAAGCTGTTACACCAGGATTGTGGCTCCAACTGTGGCCACGACCCTAGTATTGTTTTTTTTTTTCAAGCTGTCGATAGGCTATCATGTATAAAATGATCTGAGTGGCTCTACAGCTGCCCAATCACTTTTACAGGGCTCGGAAGGCCCCACCCCAGTCACTTTGTGAACACTCTGACTGGATGCCCTCTGAGCGGAGGTAAAGGAACGTCCCTTCCCTGATCTCAGTGACAAATGAAGCTGGAAACAATGAGTATTATGTCCCTCTCCATTTGATTGGCTGCGACCCCTGATCTCGCCATAAAGAGTACCTGTCACTGTCCAAAGCTATTACAAGGGTTCACTCCTTGTAAAAGCAAGTTGAACGAAAAAAAGAGTGTAAAAATCACCATGTTTAGAGTTGAGCGAACCCGGACTGTAAAGTTCGGGTCCGTACCAGACTTTAGGGTGTCCCTGCCCCGAACCCGATCCCGGACATTTCAAAAAAAAGTCCGGGTTCGGTATTCGGATATTTTTTGGCGCCTGTTGAAATAGCTGCAGGGCAGTCAATCAACAAGCGTTTCACTCATTTGCCCTTAGAAGCCATCACAATGGCATGGCTGTGATTGGCCAGTGCATCATGTGACCCAGCCTCTATATGAGCTGGAGTCACGTAGTGCCACGTGTCACATCGTCTCATACTGGAGTAGGGAGAGGTTCATGGCGCTGCTGTGAGGGAGAGATTAGTGGTCTAATATCTCATCCTGCATTAGGGACAGGTTCCTGGCGATGCTGTGAGGGAAAGATTAGCATTCTAAAATCATCTCATACTGGAGTAGGGACAGGTTCCTGGTGCTGTGAGGGAAAGATTTTTAGTGTTCTAATATCATGTCATACTGCATTAGGGACAGGTTCCTGGTGCTGTGAGGGAAAGATTAGCGTTCTAATATCTCATACTGCAGTAGGGACAGGTTCTTGTCGGTGCTGTGAGGGACAGATTATCGTTCTAAAATCATCTCATACTGCAGTAGGGACAGGTTCCTGTCGGTGCTGTGAGGGGCAGATTATCGTTCTAAAATCATCTCATACTGCAGTAGGGACAGGTTCCTGTCGGTGCTGTGAGGGACAGATTAGCGTTCTAAAATCATCTCATACTGGTGTAGGGACAGATTCCTGCTGCTGGTGTGAGCGGTGCATTTCTTGCACAAAAATAAAAAGTGCGTCTACGTTGCTGTTTTCAAAAAAAAAAAAGAATAATAATTTATTCTTTTTTTTTTTTTTTTTAGTATTAATAAATAGTGCTACATAGTACATTTGCACCTTGCTGTGCATTTCTTGCGCAAAAATAAAAAGTGCATCTACATTGCTGGTTTAAAAAAAAAAAAAAAAGAATAATTTATTCTTTTTTTATTATTAATAAATAGTGCTACATAGTACATTTGTGTCCAGAATGAGGAGAGCGTCAAATAAGGGATGTGGTCGTGGTGCTGCTGGTGTTGGTGGTGTTGAAGTTTCTGTTGCAAAGAGAGGACGTGGTCAATTTGTGCCAGCTACACGCACAAGTGAAACACCTTTCTCAGGTGCGAGTAGCCGACAGAACCTTCAATGTTATATGGTAGGCCCGAATGTCACATTGTCTCACTGCCTTCACCTGTCTTTCACCTCAGCCCCTTGTAAATCAGCCAAGCAGTCTGAGCCGCAAGTCATGTAGCAGTCTCTTATGCTTTTTGATTACTCTGCTGGTGTGCTTTCCGTGGGCCATCCACATAGCCCTGCCCTAGAATTGGAAGACCATTGAGTGCACTGATGCCCAACCATTTCTGTTTCATGATGAGGACATGGAAACACCGCCGCAGCACGTCTGATGATGAAACACAGGTGCCAACTGCTGCGGCTTTCCACAGTGTGTAGACTGACAAGGAGGGCAGTGGTGAAGAATGGGTGGAAGATGATGTGGAGGATGATGAGGTCCTAGACCCCACATGGAATGAAGGGAACATGCGAGTGACGTGCAGTTTGGAGGAAGAGGTGGTGGTCGCACAGAGGCACCAGCACAGCAAAAGAGGAAGCAGGTTGCAAAAGCGGAGCGGCCGTCCCCTAGACAGTACGCCTGCTACTACCCACCGCACCCAGAGACCTAGCACACCAAAGGCAGCTCAAAGGAGTTCCCCGGTGTGGCAGTTCTTCAGACAATGTGCTGATGACAAGACACGAGTGGTTTGCACGCTGTGCAATCAGAGCTTGAAACGAAGCATAAATGTTCTAAACCTGAGCACAACCTGCATGACCAGGCATCTACATGCACAGCACGAGCTGCAGTGGAATAAGCACCTCAAAATCCAAGAAAGGTCTCGGGCTCCTCCTGCTTCCTCTTCTGCTGCTGCCTCGGCCTCTTCCTCCACCTCTACAGTGCCAGTGTCACCTGCCACCCAGCAAACAGATGATGTGACAGCAACGCCACCATGTCCGCCACTGTCCCCAAGCATTTCCACATGGTCCCATGGAAGCTTACAGCTCTCCATCTTCCAAACACTGGAGAGAAAGAGGAAGTACCCCCTTACCCACCCGCGATCCTTGGCCCTAAATGGCAGCATTTCAAAATTCCTGGCCTTTGAAATGCTGTCATTCCGTCTGGTGGACACTGACCGTTTTAAAAACCTGATGGCGAGGTCTGTCCCACAGTATGTGGTTCCCAGCCACCACTACTTTTCCAGACGAGTCATCCATTCCCTGCACAAACAAGTCGGGGACAAGATCAAGTGTGCACTGCGCAACGCCATCTGTGGCAAGGTCCACATAACCACTGATACGCGGACCAGTAAGCACCAGCAGGGACGCTATATCTCGCTAACTGCACACTGGGCAACCTCCTGTTGCCTCCTCCTACTCAGCTTCCTCCTCCTCTACCATATCCTCATCCGGTCAGCGTAACACCTTCACCACCAACTTCAGCACATCCAGGGGGAAACCACAGCAGGCTGTTTTAAAACTGATATGTTTGGGGGATAAACCACACACTGCGCTGCAGCTGTGGACGGGCATTGAACAATAGACCGATGAGTGGTTGTTGCCACTGAGCCTCAAGCCTGGCCTGGTGGTGTGTGATAATGGGCAAAATCTCATAGCAGGGGCGTCTGGGCCTAGCCAGTCTGACGCACATCCCTTGCCTGGCGCATGTGCTGAATTTGGTGGTGCAGAAATTTCTAAAAAACTACCCAGATATGTCAGAGCTGCTGCAGAAAGTACGGGCCGTCTGTGCACGCTTTCGGCGTTCTCACCCTGCTGCTGCTCGCCGTTCTGCGCTGCAGCGGATCTTTTGGCCTTCCCGCTCACCGCCTCCTATGCGACGTGCCCACACCTCCAACTCCACCTTCCACATGCTGGAGAAACTGTGCGAGCAGCAGCAGGCAGTAGTGAAGTTTCAGCTGCAGCACGCACGGGTCAGTCGCTCTGCGGAACAGCACCACTTCACCACCACCGAGTGGGGCTCCATGCGAGACCTGTGTACCATATTGCTGTGTTTCGAGTACTCCACCAACATGGCCAGTGCCGATGACGCTGTTCTCAGCGTTACTATCCCACTTCTATGTCTCCTTGAAAAAAACACTTCGGGCGATGATGGAAGAGGATGTGGCACAGGAGGAGGAGGAGGGGTCATTTCCACGGTTATCAGGCCAGTCATTCACAAGTGGCTCGGAGGGTGGGTTCCTGCACCAGCATAGGCCAGGTAAAAAAATTTCAAGCCAGGGCACAGTTCTGGAGGATGAGGATGATGAGGAGGAACCGTGTTCACAGCAGGGTGGCACCCAACGCAGCTTGTGGGCATCACTGAAGCGTGGCTGGGGGGGGGATTCGGAGGACACAGATGATAACCTCCTACAGAGGACAGCTTGTCTTTGCCTCTGGGCAGCCTGGCACACACGAGCGACTACATGCTTCAGTGCCTGCTCAACGACAGCCGAGTTGCCCACATTTTAACTTGTGCTGATTACTGCGTGGCCACCATGCTGGATCCCCGTTACAAGGACAACGTGCCGTCCTTAATTCCCTCACTGGAGCGTGATCGGAAGATGTGCGACTACTACAAGTGCACGCAGGTAGACACGCTGCTGAGGGCATTCCCAAATGACACCGGGGGCTCAGTGGAAGCACAAGGCGAAGGCAGAGGAGGAGGAAGAGGTCGCCAACACAGCTATGGCACCGCCAGCACCTCAGAAGGCAGGATTAGCATGGCCGAAATGTGGAAAAGCTTTGTCAGCAGCACGCCACAACAAATGGCACCACCAGCTGATAGGCAACAAACATTTTTTTCTTTTTCTCCCTCATGCAGGAGGGCAGCATTGCTATCAATATTACACTTTCTCTTAACTCTTAATTCTTACTAATAACAAATAATTTTCCTATAATATATATATATATATTTATATACACATATATATGCATATACCATATCTTTTCTCCACACAAATGAAACTCCATTAATACACCCATAGACAAAGGAAAAAAAAAAAAAGAAAAACAACACCGCACGACGACTGTTTCGAAAAGGTGTAAAGCCGGTACGATTAGGACGGAAGACTCCACGACCGCCACGGTATC
>BLSH010185810.1:1089135-1101594 GCA_018402905.1 Glandirana rugosa
TCTCACAGGGGAACAGTAAACACTACTGAAATTTCATTTATTGAGTTGTGGTTCAAGTGATATACCTGGTGAATATATAAACATGTACAACTAGTATAGGGGGAATTAGAGGAGAAGAGTTCTCTCGTTTTTAAGTCAAGGTGATTAGAAAGGAGTACCGACTCTAGGAGGCATGGAGAATAATCAAACCAACGGGAAGAGGTGTGAAAGAGGTCAAGGGACTATAGGAAAACTCTTGACCGTGGGTTTTGAATTGACGTATAAGGTCTACTCCAGAATAATTACTAAATATGTCCCCGTTTTATTAAAGATAGAGACCTCAGGTATGGAGAGAATTATGATCTGGGGGTTTTGGTAGATCATAAGCTTAATAATGGCATGCAATGCCAAGCTGCGGTTTCCAAAGCAAGCAAACTCCTTTCTTGTATTAAGAGAGGTATGGACTCCAGAGATAGAAATTATTTTGCCCCTGTATAAATCATTAATAAGACCTCATCTGGAATATGCAGTTAAGTTTTGGGTGCCAGTTCTCAAAAGGATATCAGGGAACTGGAGAAAGTGTGGAGAAGGGCAACCAAACTAATAAGAGGTACGGAGGATCTCAGCCATGAGGAAAGATTAGTGGAACTGAATTTTTGCTCTCTTGAGAAGAGGAGATTAAGGGGGATATGATCAACATGTACAAATATATAAGTGGTCCATATAGTGAACTTGGTGTTGAGTTATTTACTTTAAAGTCATCACAAATGACAAGGGGACACTCTTTACGTCTAGAGGAAAAAAGATTTCATCTCTAAATACGGAAAGTTTTCTTCACGGTTAGAGCTGTAAAAATGTGGAATAGACTCCCTCCAGAGGTGGTTTTGGCCAGCACGGTTGATTGCTTTAAAAAAAGGCCTGGATTCTTTCCTTAATGTAAATAATATAACTGGGTAGTAACATTTTTAGGCAAAGTTGATCCAGGGTGAAACCGATTGCCTCTCGGGGGATCAGAAATGAATTATTTCCCCCGCTATAGCAAATTGGATCATGCTTTGCTGGGGATTTTTGCCTTCCTCTGCATCAACTGTGGGTGAAGTATTGTGTATGGGATTGTATGGTTATATATAATTTTTCTGTGGTTTTTTTTTTTTTTTGGTTGAACTAGATGGACATATATATATATTTCATAATCCTAAGAACTGTATAAAGCAAAAACCTACTATGCTCTCAGAGAGGCCATACTGACTAAAGTACAGTAGTCTTTTTCATTTTTAGACACCCCCCCACTTCCCCATATATAATAATAATAAAAATAATAAAGAAAATATTTTCAATCTCTGCCTACCTCTCCATGCTCTAACGATACCCTTGACTTTCTCATCGGTCCATCGCCGTTGGTCCTATATGGACAGAACACTTCTGGCAATGCACTTTGGTCTATTTACTGTAAGCCCAGCCTAGGGGGTGCATCATCCCAGAGGCCGAGTTCACAGCACTCCAGGAATGAGGGGTCATTATGATTAGTTCAGCCCTGTTTTAAAGGAATGCCTACCTCCCATTATCACTGGAGGAAGAAGAGGAAGCTGGGAGACTGCAGGAAAGAGATACGTATAAGGATTTGCTTTTTTGTTGCTTTTTTCTTTTTGTAAAAAAGCATCTATGGTGGCTTCTGGGGAGGTTTACAATGTTGGGGCTCTGCTTTAATTCTCACTGCCTTCTATAACGCCCACTTCGACTATGCTTATTTAAACCATTCACCATCTTTCCACCTTACTGGATGTGTGACCACACCCTAGAAGCAGGTTACTAAGGCAGGCCATATACGGTTCAAATCTAGGCAGGTTGGTGGCTTCTGGGGAGGTTTACAATGTTTGGGTTCTGCTTTAATTCTCACTGCCTTATATAACACCCACTTCGCCTATGCGTATTTAAACCATTCACCATCTTTCCACCTTACTGGATGTGTGACCACACCCTAGAAGCAGGTTACTAAGGCAGGCCATACACGGTTCCAATCTAGGCAGGTTCCTGCCGAACTGGCCAAGTTTCGAACCGTGTATGGGCAGGCTGAATGTACCAAGTTGATCGATCAATCTGGGTACAACCAGCATGCCGGGTTTTACCGGCGATTATCGCTAGCGGCTGCTAGCAATAATTACTGTTTTATCCCAGCAGGGACAGCTTCCCCCCGCCAAAAGAAGACAATGGCCCAGCAGGAGGGATTCAAGCAAATTTCTTTCCTGCAATTTGTGGTTGCAGGAAGGAAATTTGCTTTGTGTATGGCCAAATTAAGGCTGGCCGAGCCTACCCAGTAAGGCTCCATGTACACTAGCAGCTCCTAAACTTGAGTTTAGGAACTTTTGGCGTTTTTTTTTTTGCCAAAGCTCCTAAACTCAACTCCATAAAAGCCTAAGTGTCCATGCACACATAGGCTTTTAGGATCGTTTAGTAACTGCTGCAGTTAGGGGGTGTTTAACCTCCCCTAATCTCCCTCTCCTGAACCCAGAAGAATCGCTTTCAGAATAAAAACGTTATGAACGCTGGCCATGAAATTGCGGCACGATTTTGCAGCGTTTTCCTGTGGCTATCGGTCAAGGTAGTTCAAGTGTACATGAAGCTTAACTGTCAGTCCAACCTGAGAAGAGCTAATTGAAGACCCCTGTGACCCCAAAGAAATTAACAGAGGCAAACCGTATCATGTATAAGTTCTACTGCCAACTTGTGGAGGTAGATGCCATTCACAACTTATGTTACATTATTTGAACAGATGACCCCCTGCACAATGAAAAAGCAACTGAAACCGCATTTGTTTCCACTTAGGTTTTGGTCTTTAGTTTACCTAAATCTAAATCTTGTGGTTTTGCTCCTTTGTTTTCCCCAGGTTATACTGCCAGTAATGCACTGTCTGTCTTGGGGTGAAAACACAAGCTCTGTGTACTGTATCTTTGGAGAATCAACATCCCCTTCGGCTGCTCACTCTTGATTGGTACTAAAGTACACCTCCCTCTCTCCTTATCGCCATACCATAGAGGGAAGTGTCCTGTATTTCAGAGGCCAACTTTTCAGGGCTAATCACACTGCTTAGGATTTCAGTTCTGCAGAGCCTCTGTGTTTGCACTTCCTGTAGTGAGTTGCCAACTCTCTCGATTTCTGCCAGGATCAATCGGCAATTTGTTTTGCACTTATGAAACCTATAAAAATAAAACCTATAAAAAAATAAAATGTATAGTCAACATTGTTAGGGTTTACACAAATTTTACCTTGACTTTACTTATGTTATTAGGCCGGGACTTCTCACAACTATGCAGGCTTTTTCAGAAGATGACCGACAAAACTGGATTGAAATACTGGGCGGAAAAGAGTCTGTGAGTAACCAAAATTATTTATTTTATGAATATGAAGAGCTTCCTATTTTCATTACTCTAAGGTCTCTTGCACACAGGAGAAAAAACACCACATTTTTTACTGATTTGAGCACAGGGGCATTGTTGTCTATGGAAGATCAGTAATACAGCGTTAAATACAGAGTCAAAAAATAAATATAGAACTTTTTACATCTGGGTGCAGTAATTTATGCGCATATGTGTGTGTGTGTGTGTATACCTGTACCATGTATACATGCCTATATTGTAACACTGGCAATTTGAAGAGGATGAACATGTTTTCTACACATGTACAGTATCTCTCAAAAGTGAGTACACGCTTTACATTTTTGTAAATATTTTATTATATCATTTCATGTGACAACACTGAAGAAATTACATTTTGCTACAATGTAAAGTAGTGAGTGTACAGCTTGTATATCTGTGTAATTTTGCTGTTTCCTCAAAATAACTCAACACACAGCCATTAATGTCTAAACTGCTGGCAACACAAGTGAGTACACCCCTAAGTGAAAATGTCCAAATTGGGCCCAAAATGTCAATATTTTGTGTGGCCACTATTATTTTCCAGCACTTCCTTAACCCTCTTGGGCATGGAGTTCACCAGAGCTTCACAGGTTGCCACTGGAGTCCTCTTCTACTCCTCCATGATGACATCACGGAGCTGGTGAATTTGGAGACCTTGCGCTCCTCCACCTTCCATTTGAGGATGTCCCACAGATGCTCAATAGGTGTTAGGTTTGGAGGCATGCTTGGTCAGTCCATCACCTTTACCCTCAGCTTCTTTAGCAAGGCAGTGGTCATCTTTGGGGTTGTTATGTTGGAATACTGCCCTGTGTTTCAGTCTCCGAAGAGAGGGGATCATGCTCTGCTTCAATATGCTACAGTACATGCTGGCATTGATGGTTCCCTCAATGAACTGTAGCTCCCCAGTGCTGGCAGCACTCATGCAACCCCAGACCATGACACTTCCACTACCGTGCTTGACTGTAGGCATGACACACTTGTCTTTGTGTTCCTCGCCTGGTTGCCACCACACACGCTTGACCCCATCTGAACCATATGACTTTATCTTGGTCTCATCAGACCACAGGACTTGGTTCCAGTATTCCATGTCCTTAGTCTGCTCATCTTCAGCAAACTTTTTTTTTTTTTTTTAAAGTTCTCTTTATTTCAGCAAACTGTGGGCTTTCTTGTGCATCATCTTTAGAAGAGGCTTCCTTCTGGGATGACAGCCATGCAGACCAATTTGATGCAGTGTGCGGCATATGGTCTGAGCACTGACAGGCGGACCCCCCACCTCTTCAATCTCTGCAGCAATGCTGGCAGCACTCATACGTCTATTTCCCAAACACAGCATCTGGATATGACGCTGAGCACGTGCAATCAACTTCTTTGGTCGACTATGGCGATGCCTGTTCTGAGTGGAACCTGTCCTGTTAAACCGCTGTATGGTCTTGGCCACCGTGCTGCAGCTCAGTTTCAGGGTCTTGGTAATATTATAGCGTAGGCCATCTTTTTTGTAGAGCAACACTTTTTTTTTTCCAGATCCTCAGAGTTCTTTGCCACAAGCTGCCATATGTTGAACTTCCAGTGACCAGTATGAGAGAGTGAGAGCGATGACACCAAATTTAACACACCTGCTCCCCATTCACACCTGAGACCTTGTAACATGAACAAGTCACACAACACCGGGGAGGGAAAATGGCTAATTGGGCGCAGTTTGGTAATTTTCACTTAGTGGTGTACTCACGTTTGTTGCCAGCGGTTTAGATATTGATGGCTGTGTGTTGTTATTTTGAGGGGACAGTACATTTACACTCTTATACAAGCTGTACACTCACTTCTTTACATTGTAGCAAAGTGTCATTTCTTCAGTGTTGATACATGAAAAGATATAAAATATTTACAAAAATGTGAGGGGTGTACTCACTTTTGTGAGATATTGAATATGTATGTGCATGTTTATGCAATATTTTTACATTTTCTCAGGATCTTTCTGTCATTAGGATCCTGAGTATAAACATCAGTAGATTATTATGTCCTTGTGCATCTTGCCTAAACCTTATTAGTAGGATGTCCAGTGTACACACTTGCTCAGCTGATCAACTCGCATTGCATGTCATGGTATCTCTGTGTATTTTGCACACCTCCCACTATCTACCGCCATACCTTTCCAATAATCCTGTATGAAAGAAACACTGAAACACACATGGAGACAAATTTCCAAGCTAACCCCTTTGCTTGCTTGTACAGAACACAGATGCTGATCTAAAAAATAATAAATAGGAATTGCCTGTCCATCTCATTGTTAATGTAGCTCCAACCTAATTTTGCTGAAATTCATATAAATATAATAGCCATGTTACTGATTTGCCAAAAATGTGTAAAAGCAAAGGCCATCTAACTTGTAGTGTGCTAGCAATCTGTTGTGGTATAATAAATTTGAAACCGTTAGCTTCAGAAGGTCAAACCTATCCAGACAAGTCTGCCAGCGGTGTCTGTGATTAGAGTGTTAGCACTGTATAGAGGAGAGTGACTCGTATAGTAGGGGCTGCTGTTTCTTTCCATTTGCTACATGTACTGTCAAGTTCCTAAGTGGATATTGCAAGTCTGTATCAACAAAAAGCTGCACTTTCAAAAAGAAAAGCATTTCACTTTATTTTTATGTATTTCTATAAAGCATTATTGCTTTACATTGGTAAAAAAAAAAGAATGTTTTCCTGAATTCTGCATGAAGGTCTTTTACACAAAGCTATATACAGTTGTACTCATAAGTTTACATACCCTGGCAGAATTTAAGATTTCTTGGCCATTTTTCAGAGAATATGAATGATAAGTTGACACAAATGGGTTTGAATGGCTGTTAAAGATAACCATCCTCACCTGTGATCTGTTTGCTTGTAATTAGTGTGTGTGTATTAAAGGTCAATGAGTTTCTGGACTCCTGACAGACCCTTGCATCTTTCATCCAGTGCTGCACTGACGTTTCTGGATTCTGAGTCATGGGGAAAGCATTGTCAAAGGATCTGCGGGAAAAGGTAGTTGAACTGTATAAAACAGGAAAGGGATATAAAAAGATAGCCAAGGAATTGAGAATGCCAATCAGCAGTGTTCAAACTCTAATCAAGAAGTGGAAAATGAAGGGTTCTTTTGAAACCAAACCACGGTCAGTTAGACCAACTAATGTTTCAGCTACCACTGGGCTTTTTGTGAAGAGGAATGGCCATCTTTACCATCTGAGATGATAAAGAGCCTCATCCACAAATACCACAAAAGACTTCAAGTAGTCATTGATGTTAAAGGGGGCAATACATGGTATTAAGATAAATTTTGGTCTCCTTCACTCCAACTGAATTTGTGCCAGAAGGTTTGAGGCTTTTCTCTATGCTGTTTGGCGTATTGTAAGTGGGATACTTTGTGGCATTTGTGTATTAATGGCTTTCTTCTGGCGACTCGACCATGCAGCCCATCTTTCTTAAAGTGCCTCCTTATTGTGCATCTTGAAACAGCCTCCTGTATTTCACCTGAGGTTATTTGTGGGTTTTTCTTTGCATCCTGAACAATTTTAATGGCAGTAGTGGCTGAAATTTTAGTTGATCTACCTGACCGTAGTTTGATTTCAACAGAACCCCTCATTTTACACTTCTCCATTTTAGTTTGAACACTGCTGATTGGCATTCTCAATTCCTTGGATATCTTTTTATATCCCTTTCCTCTTTTTATACAGTTCAACTACCTTTTCCAGCAGATCCTTTGACAATTCTTTTGCTTTCCCCATGAATCAGAATCCAGAAACATCAGTGCAGCACTGGATGAAGGGTGCAAGGGTCTGGCAGGAGTCAAACGCATTGACCTTTTAATTTCAATATTTCTTTATTGGTTTTCTTGAGATCATACAAAATGAAAAACAGGTATTGTACAGAAAGATGGGTAACAATATTAGCTTACAGTCATTGTAGCATACTCGGTTCAAAGTTGAAAACAGCACATTATAATAGTCTTAGTTTAAATGTATACCACTCCACTGTATCGGCATGTCTTGCTGAGTGCCGAACCCCCAAACCAGACACCCCTCTTGGGATCAATCTGTGTCCTGGATTCGGAGGCCCGGCCTTTCTCAACTTCACCATTGTGACTTGGGGTCTTTAAAGCTTCCAGAAATAGACCTGAGGTTTTGAGTGTAGTTCTCAAGTAACCGGAAATTTACCATAATAAAATAAATAAAAAACAACTAGAAACCGCAGTCAGTGTCAGCTTAATCCGGATTTGATATTCAATCTTTCAAAGCCGTTCCATATCATTTATGCCATAGTTCCCATTTAGCCTTACAAGGTGCTGGGGAGTGAGGGATATTTATTCCTAGTATTTGGGTAAGCATTCGGAAGATAGCTGACCACAAGAAGTTTAGTACTGGGCATGCCCAAAATATGTGTAGTAAGGTTCCCACTGCTCCACAGTTCCTCCAGCAGGATGGAGAGGCCCGTGGGATGAATTTGGAGATTCTATACGGGGTTAAGTACCTTAGCAAGAGAATCTTTTGGTACAGCTCCCATCGGTTGGCGCTTTTAGTGGACTTATAGCTTATTTTTAATGTTTGTTGCCATTGCTCTGTTGTGAACCTTGAGTGTAGGTCTTTTTCCCATGCGAGGATGTGTGAAGTTTTGATAAAGTGAGTTTTGTTGTCTAATGCTTTGTATAGGAGGGATATACTTCTGGTTTTGGCATCTGGTGACCTGTAGTATTGGGGTATATTCCATGGGAGGGACATTGAGGTGTTAGTATTGGATTTGATAAAGTGCGTTACCTGTAGATATGTGTAGTGTTCTGAACTGGGTAGTCCGTATTCTATCTTTAATGATCTAAAAGTTTTTGTAGTTGGCCCTATCCTTATGTCATCCACATCCTTTATCCCTTATCGCAGCCATGCCATAAGCTTTATGTTCGGGATCAGTAGGGATAAGCTATGTAAAGGCATAGATAATGTTATAGCTTTAGTTTCTGTGGTGATTGTTGTATTTAAAACCTGCCAGGCCTCTACTGAGGCCTTTATAGTAGGGGGCAAAGTTTTGTTCACAGGAGGGAGAGGTTTACTGGCTAGTAAGAAATGGTAGATGTTATGGCCTTGGACCTGGTAGTTCTCTAGGTCTAACCATCTGTTAACTGTGTGTTGCTGAAACCAAACTTTAAGCTGGGCCAAAATTGCAGCTGTGCGGTAATATTTTAATTTTGGTAGCCCCATTCCTCCTGCTTCCCTCATGTTTGTTAGGTTGCTAAATGCACATCTTGCCTTTTTCCCCTGCCACAGATACTGGTTGACTGTGGCTTGCGCTTTTTTAACGAAGGAATTGGGTATTGGTATGGGCAGTGTTCTAAATAAGTACAGGAATTGAGGCAAAATGTTCATTTTACAAGCGGCTAAGCGCCCCGACCAGGATAGCTCGCCCAGTGATATATCTTGGAGTTTAGAACGGAGCTCATTTAAGAGGGGAATGTAGTTCACTTTAAGTCTTCTGGGTTCAGTGTTAATGTAATGCCTAAGTATTTTATACCTGTGTCATTCCATACATAAGGGAAAGAGTTGCTTAGTTTCTTTTTGGTCTCTGGAGAGATACCCAGTCCTAAAACCTATGATTTAGTATCATTCACTTTATAGTAGAGAGCTGGTTAAACAGTTTAAGTGCCACGTGTACCGAAGCCAGGGATTTCTCCACATCTGTGAGCATGATGATTATATCGTGAGCAAAAAAGCTGATTGTGTGGGATTATTTGTGGCCTCTTACCCCAGATATCTCCGGGTGATTTTGAATATATGTGGCTAGTGGTTCCATTAATAAATTAAAAATTAGTGGGGATAGCTGGCAACCCCGGCGTGTCTTGTTCGTGATATTAAAGGGAGTTTCGTCATCATGGACGTCATCATGGACGTCATCAGAGGCGTGCATGATGACGAAACGCGTCAGGTGGAGCTAAACCAACGTGAGACGTACTTCCAGTCAAACCACGCTGGAACGCAAGGAAGTTCCGGCCACCCGAACCTGAAATCCCTATCCTAAAACGTGAGTCTCTACTTATCATCTGCACCAACGAACCATTGCTTAATACCTAAAACCTTTGTGATATTGTTTCCCCATATGGTATTTGCTCCTATGTGGAGGAACTGGCACGATTGCGGAAAAAAGGACAGGGTCGGTGCAATTTAATCGTCCGGTACGCAGTGAGTGGGGGTTCACTGGAGGGAAGCACATCCAGCACCCACCACTCTTCACCGGTTTGTCAGTCTGTTTATTGCATGCGACACCTCTATATAAGGCACTGAGACTGAAAGTGTGCCATGGATTCTGGATTCTCTGAGAGAATACCCACTTTATAGCTTATGGCATAACCACTGTGGTATAAAACCACTTATTTATAAATCCTAGCATCACGAGTGTTTTTATTTATATTTATTTGCATTTTCGGCGCAAATACCACACTATATGCACTTTGGTAATCTCCCTTTTTTTGCACTAGCACTTATACGAATAACCTTATTTCTGCATATAATTATAGTATGCACTTTATTGCCCTTCATGCTGACAATTTATTTTTCTTGCACTAGCACCTTTTGAAACGTTTTATATTGTATCCTGCTGCTGCACTTATTTTCCTTCATGCTGTTTATTCCTTTTGCACCAGCACTTTCTGAAACGTTTCACACTGCTTTCTGCTGCTATATTAACTCTCAATCCATTATAAGTTGTATTTGGATATTTATGCGTTTTTAGGCAGCGCCACAACCACTTCTATATATTATCTCACTCTCACCTAGCTTTGCTAGGTTTTTTGGTGGAGGCAGCAGCCTATATTTATTAACACATTCTTTACTGTACCTCTTACATCTGTGCCGAGCAAGCGCCATACCACATGCCCCCTTAACACCATCATGGCCTCTGATGAAGCCTGATTGGTCAGGATCAATAAGTGAAGGGAGTACATCTTGTAATCGGAGGGCAAAAAGTTTGGCATACAATTTGAGATCATTATTCAAAAGGGAGGTAGGTCTAAAATTTTGGGGTGATGATGGGTACTTCCCTGGCTTGGGTAAGGTTATAATCATTGCCTGGAGCATTTCCTGAGGGAAGGAGGAAGAGGCAGCAGCAGTATTAAAGATGCGTGTTAGATAGGGTATCAATATATGTTTAAAGGACCTGTAATTTTCCCCTATGAAACCATCCGGGCCTGGGGATTTATTATTTGGCAGTAATTCAATTGCTTTCTGTATTTCGCAAGGTTGGAATGGGGAGTTTAGTTTTATTAATTGTTCAGGGGTTAATTGGGGAAGAGACAATTTGTACAAAAAGGAGTTGATCAATGCAGCTGTTGGTTGAAATGTGCCTGGGTCCTTTATTGAGATTATATAATCCATAGTAGGTGCTAAAAGCATCCGCTATGTCCCTTGGGTGGTGGTGTTTCTCTTTGGTAAGCGAATGAATTAGGTATGGTATTTTTGTTTTGTATCTGCAGCCACGCAGGCGCTGTGCGAATACCTTACCAGCCCTATTGCCCATGGCATAAAACTGCATCTTGAGCCTCCTAGAGGCCTTTTCAAAGTTGTGCAATAATGGTGATCTAAGATCACACAGTTGTGTTAACTTTTTGGAAATCGTGGGGGAAGATGTTTGTTAGCTGTGTCTAAGATGTAAATTTCGTCTGTAATTTATTTTATATGTTTTTGACACTGCCTCTTAACTCCTGCCCCCAGTTTGATGAAAACCCCTCTCATATACGTCTTATGGGCGTTTCACAATATAAAGTTATCCTCTACCGTGGTATCATTGTCAGAAAAAAAGTTCTGTAAATGTTCTAGTATTTTCTTGGACTGGGGTCTCTGTACTGGGTGCCATCTTCACTGCATGCTCTGCATTCTACACGTGGCTGCAGCTTCTTCTTCTCACTGAAAACGGCGGCTGACAGAGGCAGTTCTTCTGAGCGATCAGCGCTATCAGGCAGCAAAACAGCAAGTATAGCTGGGCTCCCTCTGGGCTGGTGGTGGTGGGGTGCTGTCCTCTGGACCTGTGGGTGTGTGGCTGTGTGCGGGGCGTCCCTTCCTTCCTTCCTTCCTTCCTTCCTTCCATCCATCCATCCATCCCTGTAATGGCTGATCTCCCTGCTGAACCTACTGAGGTGGCTTCAGCAACCACACAGTCTGACCAAGGGGCTTTTTCTCTCCCAGCTGCGGGATTGAGTTTATGCCGCGTGGGGTAGCCACTCCGCGGGCCCCCAGGTGGCTTTAGGGGTCTCAGGGATCCCGGGGGATGGGCAGCACAGTGGTGTAGTGGGTAAAACTTCCGCCTGGCAGAGAAAGAGTCGCTGGTTCAAATCCCCAGCATGACGGTCCTGCCTGGAGTTTGCATTTTCTCCCTGTGCCTGCGTGGGTTTCCTCCGGGTACTCCGGTTTCCTCCCACACTCCAAAAGACATGCTAGCCTGTCTGATGAGGAAACGGGTGGTGACATGGGAACTGAGGACCAAGAGCCTGTGACTGAACGGGACAATGTGCTGGTAGCCACCATTATCGCTGGCATTCGCACCAAGTTGCAGTGGTTCAAACAGGCGAATTGCGGGCTGTCTATGTGTGCGGGTCTTCTAGGCTCCCCAAGGCCCAAGTCCTATCTTTACAAACAATGTTGTTTTTTGACCATTTCCTATACTGTGAATGGCAACAACCACGCCGTTCTCCCTCTCTGACGGCACGTTTTTTCTGAACGCTATCCTTTGAGGAGAGCTTCCGGAAGAAAGGGCGTTAAGCGGACAAACTTGGTGACGTTGAACCACGCTTACGGTCGCTATTACCACCGATGGTCGTGTAACAGGGCAAGTCAGTGTCCGAGAACCAGGAGTCAAGGGTACAGTGGTGGGCAAAGGAGTAGTCTGTCCGATCGTACAGAAAACCTCACACCCTCCTTTGGCCTCATGGGCCTCCTTTGGGTGCGTCCGTGTCCCTCTTTTACGTTTGAGGTCCGTCCTGGCAGTACGACCCCTAAACTTGGTCGCTGAGAAAGAGACGGTCCGCCTTCAAAATGGGTGATGTGGTGACACGACGGGTAGGGGGC
>BLSH010185810.1:1104653-1115970 GCA_018402905.1 Glandirana rugosa
CAGTGAACGTAGGAGAAAAGGGATTTTATTAAAACTTACCGTAAAATCCTTTTCTCCGAGTTCACTGACAGACGCAGCACCCACCCCTCTGGGCTCTGTTTTGGTACGGCTTGTGTACAAACTGGAGAGCTCCTCTGGGAGGGGGGTTTTAATGTAGGGAAAGAGGACGGCCCCCAGGGGAGGGGCCAGCTGATTTCTTTTCCCTGCCTAGTTAACTCCTGATAAGACGAACATAAAACCCACAAAGTCATGAAGAGCTGCGTCTGTCAGTGAACTCGGAGAAAAGGATTTTACGGTAAGTTTTAATAAAATCTCTTTATTATAAGAGGTGTTACCCCTTCCCTATGCTATCTAAAAAGCTTAATTGTTTTTTTGGCTGAAGCTACACTTAAAATGTACCTGTTCCGACTTACAAATTCAACTTAAGTACAAACCTACAGTCCCTATCTTGTTTGTAACCCGGGGACCGCCTGTATTGGATTGGAGCTCCCCCCAGTGGTTAGAATAGGTATATTCTCCTTTTACTGTGTATGTTAATGTCCAAATGAAAGTATTACTCAGTCTCCCAGACAAGCAACGAGGTCCCCCTGTTGAGACTGTAGGTGGTTTGAGAAGTGTATATCACTTGAGTTCTTTTTTCAGTCGGGTTCTTCCAGTATACGCTCAGGTCTATGCAATGCTTCAGAATGGTTCCAGAGGTGTATGACACTGACTGCAGCAAATGAACAAAAGGGGTGAAACAGAAAATGAGACAAATGTAGGTAAAGCTATAACCATTAACAATCAAGGATGAGTATTCAATACCCGGGTGCAGCTTGTGGTTATCTCTGTGTCAAGAGAGGAGACTCAACATCCCCACGAACAGGGATTTTGCTTTTATGGATTCAAGCTTGGGTATGGATTTTGGAGTTTTTGGATGTAACCACCTTCCAGTCAGGCTCAATAGATGGGATATTGTGCTTGTGGTAGGATTATTGACTGGCTCTGGGACAATTTGCCATTTTTTAAGCAGGTCAGACCTTTCTCCAGGGAGTCTACAACATGTGCAGTACCATCTTTGGTTATTGTTATTTTTGAGGGATACCCCCATTTATCTCCGATGTTGTGGTTTCTGAGAGCTTTGGTTATAGTGTTGAGGCGTTTCCTCTTCTGTAACGTGTATTGCAAAAGGTGTGCAAAGAATTGGAGCTTCTGGTATTGTGGAGGTATGTTCTCTCTTCTGCGGATTGCCGCCATTAAGTTTTCCTTAACATGATAAAAGTGCAAACGCAGAATGACATCCCTATGGGTTTGGTCAGAAAGGTATGTCTTTTTTGGTGGACGGTGAATTCTGTCAATAATTTTCCATGTCTGTGAGCTCTGGCATTATTCCTTTGAAAAGGTCAGTGGCGTAGGTCCGGACGTCTCCCTGCTGTACTGATTCCTGAATTCCTCTAATTTTTAAGTTGTTTCTTCTACTTCAATCCTCCATATCTGCCATTTTGGCTTTTAGGGTCTCCATTTCACTTTCCTTGGAGTCATGAGCATCCACTAAGTCATTGATCGTTGATACAAATTCCCCCATCTTGGATTCTACATGCTCCACTTTGTGTTCCACCTCCTGTATTTCCCTATGGAATCTTTGCATGCATGAAACCATGTCTGCCTTCAATGAGCTTCTTAGGGATAGTAGCATGTCTTTTGCACTGAATCAATCACTTGGGTATTGGAGATGGGGAATTCTTCAATTGAATTTGGGAGTTCTCTTGTGTCCTCTCTAGAATCGATGCCTGTGCTGGCTATGGGGCTGCGTCCGCTGCCATCCGCCCCTGAATTTAGCTTTGCCTGAGCTGGCAGATTGGGGTGTAGGAGGGTAGGATCCTGGGTTGTGTCTAGGGCTCTTACTGCTCGTTTTTGAGCCTGGATTAGGTGGTTGGGCAGTGAGGATATATGCAGGGGTGGATGAAGAGCCTGCGCCATCTTGCCTACCTCCGTCCTGGGCCTGTGTGAAGTACATGGTCAGTTTCTGTGTCTTCCTTTCCTCCTTGTGCTTCCTCGTCATTGTCCCCAGGTTCCAGGAGTTCAGGTCGCCCTGTCTGGGTGGGTGATATTGGTCCTGGATATCTGCTGTGTGCTGCCCCCCCCCCCCCCCTTGCTTTGAACTTTTATACACACACACACACTAATTACAAGCAAATAGATCACAGGTTGAGGATGGATCCCTTTATCCACTTCAGCCCCGGAAGGATTTCCCAGTTTAGGACCAGAACACTTTTTGCAATTCGGCACTTCGTCAATTTAACTGACAATTGCGCGGTCGTGCAACGTTGTACCCAAACTAAATTTGCGTCCCTTTTTTCCCCACAAATAGAGCTTTCTTTTGGTGGTATTTGATCACCTCTGCGTCATTTCTGATCATTGCTATAAACAAAAAGAGTGACAATTTTGCAAAAAAAAAAAAAAAAAAAAGATTTATTTTGGCTAAAATACAGATCCAAAAAAAAAAAAATTAAACTTTTTTTTTCATCGGTTTTGTCCGATTTTATATTCTTCTTCATATTTTTGGTAAAAAAAAAAATCGCAATCAACGTTTGATTGGTTTGCGCAAAAGTTGCTGCGTCTACGAATGATGAGAATTAGTTTATGGGGTTTTTTTTTTTAGCGGTACTGCGATATTGCGGCGAACATGTCGGACCATTTTGACACATTTTTTGAACCATTGGCACTTATACAGTGATCATTGCTATAAAAATGCATTGATTACTGTATAAATGCCATTGGCAGTGAAGGTGTTAACCTGGAGGGGGCGCTCTAAAGGTTAACTGTGTTTCCTCAGTGTGTTCTAACTGTATGGGGGCTGGGCTGGCAGGGGGAGTGGAGTGATCACGGCTTCCATATTCAGGAAGCCTGTGATCACAGCCCTTCCCCCTCTGTCAGAATGGAGATCCGTGTTCACGTATACGGACCTCCATTCTCTCACTGCGGGGGAGCCGTTGTGGGTAGCCGGCCAGGCACGCGCGGTCACAACCCTTGTCATCATGGCCACCGTCAGGTGATGGCGTTTCCCGATAGTGAACCACTTTGCCGCCGTCAAGCGACGGCGGGCGGGCGGTCGGCAAGTGGTTAATGGCCATTCAAACCCATTTGTGTCAACTTGTGTGCATGTTATCAGGCCAAAAATCACCAGGGTATGTATAAAGGTTTGATCAGGGTCATTTGGGTAGTTTCTGTTGTCATTAAGATTTAAAAAGCGTAAACATAGTTGCTTGATAATAAATGGCTTCAGCCAAACAATGGCCATGAGTGAAAGACATGTTTTTGTGTTATCATTCATAATCTCTGAAAAATGGCCAAGAAATCATAAATTCTGCCAGGGTATGTAAACTTATGAGCACAACTGTGTGTGTGTGTGTGTGTGTGTGTGTCTGTGTATATATATTTATATATAAATAATAGTAGAACTGACCCAATCCGAGTCTGGCCTACACATTCCTCTATTGTACTGCCTTCTTTTCTGCAAAAACACTAATCAGATGACACGATTAGCCATTTTACTTTTTGTCAAAGGTGCAAGTGTTTCACTTTACCATGATCGTGTGTTTATAAAACTAAATGTCCAATGAACAATGTATTCTATTAATGTAACATATAATGATATTGCTCAGTATAAGAAGAATATTAAGGAATTTTGCCATTTTCAGTATGAGTATCTGATGCATGTTTTGTTGCACATCATTTCATGATGAAATGTTAAAGTAGAACTAAAGGGAGGCATACTTGCCATTATAACACTCGCTGGTGTCTCCTCCTTGTGCTGGTTTTCGGCCATCTTCATTGGCTGCTGCGGGATGATGCCATTCCTGCATATGCGCAGGAGCTAGTTATCCCAACACACAGGATTGGCCTGGCCTCTCTAAGCCGAGCTGCACATGTGCAGATCAATTCACAGTCCGGGGATCGCTCTGAGCAGGCAGGTAGGTGTGATTTATAGCAGAAGAGACATGACATAAAATACCTGCCTTGCTCACAGTGTATATATAATCAGCACAAATATGTCCTAAACTGAGTGCCAAAAATGATAATCCTTAATACTAACTAATGGCCTATACTCAATGCCTACTGTGATTCCTACCAACACTCGTTAGAGCATGTCCTCCAGTGACTCTGTATCTACAAAAACGTATAATACAATATACCGTATATACTCAGGTATAAGTCGACCCCTGTATAAGCCGACCCCCCTACTTTTGCCCAAAAAATATGGGAAAACGTATTGACCCGCGTATAAGCCTAGGGTTTGAAATGCAGGAGCCAGAACACGGGGACAGGGAGCCAGAACACGGGGACAGGGAGCCAGAACACGGGGACAGGGAGCCAGAACACGGGGACAGGGAGCCAGAACACGGGGACAGGGAGCCTGAACACGGGGACAGGGAGCCTGAACACGGGGACAGGGAGCCTGAACACGGGGACAGGGAGCCTGAACACGGGGACAGGGTGCCTGAACACGGGGACAGGGTGCCTGAACACGGGGACAGGGTGCCTGAACACGGGGACAGGGTGCCTGAACACGGGGACAGGGTGCCAGGACACAGGGATTTTAATGCCGGGACACAGGGATTTTAATGCCAGGACACAGACACTGTAGCCAGAACACATAAGGGATGAGTAAGGTAGTTTAGTTTCACATTAAAAAGAGCTGTGTTGCTTCTAAGAGCCGTTCTGTGCTTTGTAACTGTGATTAAACACATTGGAATGCAGAGAATGCTGAGAATGCAGAGAGAGCGCTTCAGCTCTTCATGGAGATCAGGAGGTAGGCGGGACTGAACAGCTAACATCAGCTTGTCCCGCCCACCTCCCGACATCAAGCTGAGAATCTGACACCTCTCTCAGCATTCTCTGCATTCCAATGTGGTTAATCACAGTTACAAAGCACAGAACGGCTCTTAGAAGCAGCACAGCTCTGTTTAATGTGAAACTACTGATCACCACAGACACTGACTCGGGTATAAGTCGAGGGGGTCTTTTTTAGCACAAAAAATGTGCTGAAAAACTCGACTTATACCCGAGTATATACGGTAAGTGCAGCGCAACCATAAATATATAGTAATTCAATTAATTTAGAATAGTAACTCAAAACAGAAGCCCAATGTGCATCAGTGTCACACAGTCCCCACTGTAGATATTTATTCCTCCTATGTAATTCACGTGACTGTTCAAATTGATAATCCAGTGCGTTCAGTGACCAGCAACTATAGACAATGCCTGCTCACCTCCCGGCTATGACCCCATTAGAGTCAAAATCGCCTGATACGATGTCTTTTAGGAGGATGATGCAACACTCCTGCAGAGAACGCCTTTGAATCACATTATTCCACTTCTAAGAACTTGATCATCCATGAATAACCATAAAAACAAAATTGAAAACCATAGTGCTCTCTGCTACAAATCATTTATTAAATACTAAACACAGGGATTAAAAACACTCACATAGAAAAGTGAATAACAAGCATATCATCTGCTTACCACGCTGATACACAAGTGCAAACGTCCTGGGTCACAGCTCCTCCCACCTGTTTTTAATCCCTGTGTTAATTTTTAATAAATGATTTGTAACAGAGAGCACTATGGTTTTCCATTTTGTTTTTATGGTCATTCATGGATGATTGAGTTCTTAGAAGTGGAATAATGTGGTTCAGAGGCGTTTTCTGCATCCATCCTAAAAGACATTGTATTAGACGATTTTGACTCTGTAATGGAGTCATAACTGGGAGGTGAGCAGGCATTCTGTCTATAGGTGGTAGTCACTGAACGCACTGGATTATCCATTTGAACTGTCACGTGGAGTTATTGCATAGGAAGAATAAATAGTCCCCACTGTAGATATCTGACACCAATGCACATTGGACTTATGTTTTGAGTTACTATTATAGATTAATTTATTTTCTTACTATATATTTACAGTTGCGCTGCACTTGTATTCTATGCTCACAGTGTATGATGGTGGAACTTAAGTTCCACGTAATATTTATTGCTTTTGAGTGCTTCAGCTTGCATTTGAGTTTAATTTGAGGGGCTTCTGTGAGTTACCTTTTACATGTGCAACTACAGTTGACCTCTAAGCCGCATCAACCTTGTTTGCATTCCCATTGACTTATTTGAAGAGGAAAGCTGTTTTGACACAAACCAAAGCCTGTGTACACAGGCCCGTATTCAGTGACACAAGTAATTGGATCCAACATCAAAACTTTGAGAGGGCTCGTTATGTCACCCCTGCAGCCTCCTTTTGTGGCATCCAGAACTTTGAGAAATTGGTTGCCATCTGTTATACCACAACTCTAATTCTAGCTCCCATTCCTGTTAATGGGCAGTAGCCTCTATGGCGGGGTCTTGCATGCCCTTCTAATAGCAACCCCTATAGCCAGGAGGTTGGTGGTGGCTTTATATAGCCCTCTGGCTCATTCTTGATGTTGATTCTGCTGACAAAAAAAAAATGTCCCCTATAGATTGGCGGTCAATGGAATTTTTTTTTTTATTAATGTCAGTATCGCTGCTCAATTTATGGTCCTTCTGACCTATAGCCAGAGTAGATATTGCTGGCAGTCAGAGTAGCTTTGTTTTTTCGCATTAGCAGTCACAGAATATCTGCTGCTATGAATTTAGGCTGCCATGGTATGGACTGATGGATCAGTCTGCAAAAAAACGAATCTGCCTCTTAAGCCTTTGCAAGTAGATCTGGGGTACATTTTTTTTATTTTTTTATTATAGGCCAGAGGGGATAGTGAAAGAAAGATTAAATATTTGTTTTGCCTGCTTGGCTGCCTTGTTTCCCACTTTCACTAGGCTGAGACATATTGGAATATTGCTACACTAGCCAGCAAGATATCTGGAGGTACAGTAAGCGCACACTGTTCCAGCCAGTGAATAACTTCAAAAGCTTAAAGTAGAACCATAGGCAAAACTTTTTTTTTTTTCATTTTGGATATAGTAAGGGAAGGTTATAAACACTGTAAGCCTGTAAGGTTTATTTTTGCCCTCTTAACTTCCTGTCCCATAGCCAAAACAGGAAGTGAGAGGGAATCCCTTGCACCCCCCAGGTCACCAGTACTAGTGTCCCTATTGTAAGATTTCCCTCTATTACTTTTCTGGGGACAATTTAAAATTTGGGATTTTCTTATACTTTCCCTTTCAATGACCATGGGAAACCGGACATATAGAGGGTGAATCTTTCTAACTGGGACACAGACAGCAATAAAAAAACTAACAGGTGTTATAATCCCTCTCAACTCTATCCAAAACTAAAAGAAAGTTTTACTTTTATACTTTTTACTGAAGAAAGTATTCCACTTTAACACTTAGCGTTACTAAACCCAGGACCCTGCATTTACTATATGTGGTCTCCCACAGTACACAGAACATGGAAATGCAATTATTTTGGTAAATATCTTTTCTCATCAGCAGTATATAGCAGTCTTGTGATTTTGATCAGTTCCTGGTGAAGCTTGTAGGAGGAGTTTTCATACTGCACTGAGCTGTCCTATGATACTGCAGGGCTCCTGACCCTCTGTCTGCACAGTGCTGATTGGCCCTGTGCTGATCACATGCACTCTCCCAAGAAGAAAAAAAAAAACCTCTCAAGCAATACAAACCAATCTGAGCATGTGCAGCCTGACTCCAAAGGCTCTGTCTTATACAGACTTGTCCAGGGGGACAGTGCAGGGAGAGGGAGGATCTGTGCATACAGGATCTAGCAGCCTTTTTACACAATGCAGAGGATTAACCCCTACAAGCATGCTATGCTGCATATACAGACAGATTTTACGGTTGTGGGTTTAGTAACACTTTAATGTGCTGCATCTGTATTTACATGCAGTGATTTTAAACCGGTCTTATTTCTTAGTATTCTGGTGGCAGATTCCCTATACAACCATGCCAATTAATCAATTGGAACATAAAGAATGAAAATTCTGTGACTGGCGCCCAAGTATTTCAGTGTTTTTAGAAGAGGCGAGAAATCCAACACTGAAGCATGGTTGATAGACATCCTAGTCGAGGAGACTTATCAGACGGTTGTTATCAGAGATTATAGGCTGTAAAATAATCAATACTAAGCAATGTAACATGAAGGATGTATAATCCACTGGGACCTGTGTGCTGACACTGTAATTATTGAGCACAGTCCCTATTCGATGCCTATCAGTCAAGTGTGGCAGATTCAGACAAAATATGCCTTCCAGCTTCCCTGACTCATTTCAAAACTGCAGCCAAAATTATGCTACTGTTTGCCCCTCAAGTGACATCGTGACAAATGTGAGCACCCAGTGAAAACTGAAGTTTCTGCAACTTCACATCTCAGAGGTTGGCTTGGCCCAGCAATATATAAAATTCCATTATGTGTAGGGATGCATATTTCTGACATATTACAAATGTAATGTTGATTTTTTTTTTAAATTGTTAATGGGTTTTCTCAGGCTTTGGTCTTTTGTCTTCAATCAATATTTTCTAGAAGCGGCTGCATACTATGTTTTAATATCAGTAAATCTGTATAATTTGGGCATACACAAAAGTGCAAATCCTAATCCACTTGCACTGAATATGCAGATGATGGGTTATGTAGTGTTTCTCCAAAGAGCAGCAGTAAAGTACTTTAGTTGGTAGTTATTGTTTTAGCAGTCTAAAAAATCTCTATGCAACCAAGATCCAGTCAGTCATAGATGGGTTAAAATTTGGTTCATGAGGGACCGGACAAATTTTGATCCATCTACGCCATTGACGCCTTCCCAATGGGACTGCTGTAAAATTTTGTGTTAAATTGGTGCATGCAACCAATTGGCTGCAGCGCTGAACAGTGTATTCTGGCAGTGGATTAACCCCTCTGTCAGAATACAATAGAACAGTGGGGTGGATCTCCCCATCCACCTGAAATGTGTGAATGGGGTAATCCCGCTGGCTGTTCCAAAAAAAGAAAAAAAATTGATAATGGAAAACAGGAAAAATGGAGAGGGTGAATCTCCTTAACAGGGACACAGACAGCAATAAAAGATGACAGGGGTTCCAAGCCATCTCCACTCTATCCAAAACGAAAAAAAGTTTTTGCTTTAGTTATACTTTAACAGAAAAATACTGAAGAATGTATTCGACTTTAACATTTCTTTCACATTGGGGACGGTGGGGCATTAGTGTTAAATCCCCACTAGTCAGTGGGGATTTACCGCTGTTATAGCGGCGCTATGGCAGCGGGAGCGGTGCACTTTTGACCCCCCACAAGGAGTTAAAACGGGGTTAAAAGTGCCCGCGCTCAGCGCTTCCGAGGCGGTGCGCAGCCGCTTCGGAAGCGCTACCCCATTGTTTGTTTTCAGTGGGCAGGGGTGGTGGATATTACCGCTCATGGCACTGCTCCAAAGATGCGGCTTGCAGGACTTTTTGTAACGTCCTGCAAGCGCACCGCCCCAGTGTGAAAGCACCACGGTTTTCACATTTGAGTGGATGGGGACTGATTTTTGAGGAGCTTTACAGGTGCTATTTTTAGCTAAATGGCGCCTGTAAAACACCTCAGTGTGAAAGGGATCTTAATGTACTACATCTGTATTTTACTGATTTTAATATACCGTATGCAATGATTTTAAACAGGTCTTCTTATTGTTCTGGTGGCAGATTCCTTCTCAAACAAAGCAACTTAAAACTGAGGTCCGGTTCACACCAGATGCATGGACAGTAAATTATATGGTTCCATTGGCCTAGTTCTCGCCAGTGTGGTCAGTTCCTGTGCAAAAAAAAAAAAAAGTAGAACATGCTCCATTTTTCTCCTACGTTCACTGACAGACGCAGCTCTTCATGACTTTGTGGGTTTTATGTTCGTCCTACCAGAAGTTAACTAGGCAGGGAAAAGAAATCAGCTGGCCCCTCCCCTGGGGGCCGTCTTCTTTTCCTACATTAAAACCCCCCCTCACAGAGGAGCTCTCCAGTTTCAATGCCTAGTTCGCAAGGAGTTGACCTGGCTTCCCTATGGGAACTGCGGTCCTATTGTTACCATTTTTCTTTTTTATTTTCTTTTTTCTTTTTTCTGCAATCAAGATGATCTGCTATCAAGTAGCCGGTCGGGGCATCGAGAGTCTTCGTGCTCTGTACTTTCCCCGACCTGGCCAACATGATGTGAAGCCGGCCCCAACACCGGGACCCGCCGCATCTTACCCGTTCCGTGCGGGTGGCCCGGGGCGAGATTCCCCATATTGGTCCCCTTCCCGATTCGTTCGGCAGGGTGACCCTGGGCCTGCAGCGACCCCCAAGGGTGGAAAGTCTGCATCCGGGTGGCTACCGTCGCGTCGGACTGGTAAGTGAGCGCCCTGCCTCCCTCCCCACATGGGGAGTGAAGAGGGCCCGACGTCCACGAATGCAATTTTTTCACTGCTCCTGTAGCTGTCCAGGGTAGCCACCGGGTGGGAATCAGCCTCTCATCTTGCCCCCTGCCACCCCCCGCCCCCACCCCCCTCCCCAGCGCTGTACCTTCTTTCAGCCTTCTCGTCCAGCATCGCCATGCGGTCTTCGGCCGCCATTTTGCGGCGGACCGTCACCATTTTGCCGTAGCCGCGGACATTTTCAGTCTATGGGGCTTTCCCTCTAGCACTCAGAGCTGCCATAATCGGTACTGCATGTTGCCTGAGAGGTGTGCTCACCCTCTAGTGCTTCCTGGCGGCCATCTTCACTGCATGCTCTGCATTCTACACGTGGCTGCAGCTTCTTCTTCTCTCTGAAAACGACGGCTGACAGAGGCAGTTCTTCTGAGCGATTTTGGCGCTATCAGGCAGCAAAAACAGCAAGTATAGCTGGGCTCCCTCTGGGCTGGTGGCGGTGGGGTGCTGTCCTCTGGATCCTGTGGGTGTGTGGATGTGTGCGGGGCGTCCCTTCCTTCCATCCATCCATTCATCCCTGTAATGGCTGATCTCCCTGCTGAACCTACTGAGGTGGCTTCAGCTGCCACGCAGTCTGACCAAGGGGATTTTCTCTCCCAGCTGCGGGATGTCCTTGCTGAGTTGCCGCGGGGGTGCGCCTTCTTTGAGTCGTTCCTGTAGGGCGTCGACCCTCTCTTTTAGGGGAACCAGTCTGACGCACCGTCGACTTCGGTGGAGTCATCCAAGTCGTCCCTCTAGTCGGTAATGTCCCTACTTACCTACCTACCTTCCTTCCCTGCGGGGCGTGTGTAGGTGTGTGGGTGTCCTAGGTCTCCTGTCGTGGGGTGGCGGTGGTCGGGTCTCCCTCGGGTCGATATGAACGACAAAAACGACGGACTATCGCGGTTTTAGCGAGTCTTCTTGACGGAGACAGTCGGCAGCAAAAGTCT
>BLSH010185810.1:1139144-1149829 GCA_018402905.1 Glandirana rugosa
AAGTTGCCGCGTTTACGAATGATGAGAATTAATTTCTGTGTTTTTTTTTATTTTTTACTAGTAATGATGGCGATCTGAGATTTTTAGCGGTACTGTGATATTGCGGTGGACATGTAGGACCAATTTGACACTTTTTTGGGAGCATTGGCATTTATACAGCGATCAGTGCTATGAAAATGCACTGACTACTGTGTAAATGCCATTGGCAGTGAAGGGGTTAACCTGGAGGGGGAGCTCTAAGGGTTAACTGTGTTCCCTCAGTGTGTTCTAACTGTATGGTGGCTGGGCTGGCAGGGGGAGGGGAGTGGTGATGGCTTCCATATACAGGAAGCCTGTGATCACAGCCCTTCCCCCTTCTGTCAGAATCGAGATCTGTGTTTACATACACGGACCTCCGTTCTCACTGTGGTGGAGCTATCGCGGGTAGCCGGCGGAGATTGAGTCCACCCTACCCGCTCCGCCCCCCCCCCCCCCCCCCGGAACACAGTGAGTGTGCGAGCTCACAGTACTCGTTATCGCGGCCGCCGAGCCACTTTGCCACCATCAATCTACGTCGGCAAGTGGTAAAAGCGGTTGTATACCGCTGGATGTTTTTTTTTTTTCCCCCTGCAAGGTAAAGTCATAATGTGCTAGTGTGCATCACAAACATTATGTGAAACTTAACTTGAAACAGAGCTGTTCCAGCACTGTGATGTCAGAGTTGCAGCCACTCCCATCTTGCTTCTGGGTTCCCCGGCTCTGTGACTGGCTGGAGCCACGGTGACGTCACTAACAGCACAGGGCTCTAAAGGAACAGCACGGGTGGCCGCTCCTTCAGAACGCATGCGCCAATCAGGTCACTGGCTGCATGTAATGTAAATATCTCCTAAATGGTGCACTCTTAGATATTTACATTACCTATAGGTAAGCCTTATTATAGACTTGTCTATAGGTAAAAGTTAGTAAAGGAAGTTTACTTCCTCTTTAATGCATTCTCTGTATTTAAGTAAAACCCCTTCCACTGTGTGTTCTTCCCTGACACTTATTGATCCAGTGCTGTGCCTGGCTGCAGGTCTTCTCTCCCCTTCTTCCTGGTTTCAGAAGCTTTGCTGACAACAGTGGGAGCCATTGGCTCCTGCTGCTGTCAGTCAAATCCACTAGGCAGAGAGGGGGAAGGGCCGAGTTGTACTGTGTGTGTCTACGGACACACACAGCCCGGTTCAGGAGCAAGCCCCAACTTCTGCCCCCTTAGCCAGCTGCTTGCTATGGGAGCAGACAGGAGATGATGAGCCAAGGTCGTCACTGGGGAACCCCAGAAGAGGAGGTTTCAGAGCGGCTCTGTGAAATACCATTGCACAGAACAGGTAAGTATAAACCTGTTTTTTATTTTAATAAAAACAATTCGACTTTACAATCACTACAAGCAGGACTTCATTTTGGAAAATTCAAGTGGCTGACATTTGCTCCAATCGTTTTAGCTGCTTATGAATGCTGCCCATGATTACTGTTGGAGTGTGGAGCATTACATTACCACTTTTTCATATTATTGTAGGTGGAATCAAGTAATATCATTACAGTAGTATGCAAGAAGGATTTAATACATCCTTATTTTGGAGATAATCTAATTTGTTATAAAAACACTAGACTACTTGTTTTCATAACATGACATGTCGGAGGAACAAAGCATGTAATTATTTGTGTAACTGTTGTTGTTGATTGCCACTCTTAAAAACATTAACTCAAGCAGCAGTTATTTTCCTTTATAAAAATAAATCCCATTATTCAACATAAAAAAAAAAAAATATGCATGCAAAAAAATAAAATAAAGCCAGTGTAAAGCATTATGTATCTCTTGTGTATCCTGAAAGGAAATTCAGTTTCAAGGCTCTTATTTTGTAGTATTTCTACTCCCTCTGGGTCTATCATTAATTTACATTTGTCACAGATGGATATATTGTAGAACAAATGTTTTTATCCAGTATTCACAGGCTGACAATAGCGGATAAAGAAAATACCCTTGGAGAATTACAGGACAGAACTGTGATATAATCTGTGAAATAATATGAAAATAGCAGACTCTCAAAGCTAAACACAAATATTACAAGAAAATACAATCCTAAGAATATGACATAATAAACAAGTCATTCCCAAGTCATGCTTATCTGCTACCAGTATACTTCCGCAATGGACATAAATAATATAAAAGAAATGTGTTTGGCACTACAGTAGTTTACCAAGTTACAGAATTGCGATGTATTTAACCACTTGACCTCCGAAAGATTTACCCCCCTTCATGACCAGGCTGTTTCTTTCTTTTTGGCGCTGCATTAATTTAACTGATAATTGCGCAATCATACAACACTGTAACCAAATGAAATTTGTATAATTTTCACACAAATAGCTTTCTTTTGGCGGTATTTGATCACCACTGCATTTTTATTATTTTTGCTATAGATGGGGGGGTGGGGGACCCTGACATTTGTGAATAAATTTGTTTTTTACTTTTGGCTATAAAACATATCCCATTAAAAAAAAATCAAATCTCTTAAGTTTTGGCCAAAACATATTTTGCTACATGTCTTTGGTATAAAAAAAAAAATCCCAACAAGTGTATATTGATTAGTTTGCATGAAAGTTATAGCGTCTATGAACTATGGGATATAAACACTGAATAGTTGCGCTGAAAGTAAAAAACATACATCACTGTTAACCAGCAGTGAATACTAAGTGAGTGCCTCATAAAAAAAATCACTAGGTAAAGTGTCCAAAACATCTCTCAATCTTCTGGTGAGATATACACAGGATGTTACACAGGAATCTTCCACCAAGTGCACCACCAACATATAAGATGTATGCTTACCAGAACACGTGGACCCTTTAATAATAAAGGGTCAGAAAAGCATGTGAACCTCAATCATGCGTCTCTCCATGGTACGGCCCGAGGTTCCGTATCCCATTATAGATGGTTCTCCACCAAACGCGTAAGCAGTCCAATAGTGACGAAACCGGTCAGGTGAGGGGACACTACTAGCACCACGATCTGTTGGTCTTATCTAATTGACACTTTTGTTGTTTAGGAATCAATTCATGAGCTGTTGTATGGAAAAGGATGTATTTTAAATAATCGCCCAAATGATTTTACGCTATTTCATTTTCCTTCTTTCCTACTACTGTTGCCTATAATCTGGAGATGCCGAGTTTGGTGGAGGACCAGCTATAGTGGGATACAGAACCTTGGGCTGTACCACGGAGAGACGCATGAATGAGGTTTAGTCACATGCTTTTCTGACCCTCTAAGGGTCCACGTGTTCTGGTAAGCATACATCTTATATGTTGGTGGTGCACTTGGTGGAAGATGCCTGTGTAACATCCCATGTATATCTCACCAGAGGATTGAGATTTTTGGGACACTTTACCTAAAGACTTTTCTATGAGGCACTCACTTAATATTCACTGCTGGTTAATAGTGATATGTGTTTTTTTACTTTTAGCGCAACTTTTCAGTGTTTGTTATACTATGCTAAATCTCGCATTATGTTGCAGCTGTCTGTTAATCTATTAATTATTATATATTCACAAACGCAGTATTAACTTTTTTGTTTTGTTGTAAACTATGGGATATATACTGGAATTTTATGTATTTTTTTATACCAGTAATGGCGGTGATCAGCGACATACAGTATAGCATGATGGCGTGCAATCTGACACTTTGTGGAAACTCATATGCAATGTCACTGTAGTACAGACATTGGGCAGGAAGCAGTTAACCTCTTGGATGATCAAGGGGTTAAATTTGTGCCTAACAAGTCTCTGTGTGTACTGTGTGCTGCTTTTACTGGGGATCTAGTTGTTTTGGGAATGAAAAACCAACTAGATCCCCTGTCACTGGACACAGCTCTGTGCACTCAGAGCTGTGTTCATGTTAGACTCAGAGCCAATTGCTGGGTGCCGGCGGTCAATCACTGGCTGGGATCCAGTGATCTGGCATGTGCTGTGACCAAATAACAGGTCAGCCAGGAGGGCGCAAGAGCCCACTGACTGGCAAAGAAGAATCACATATATATGCATGATTCTGCCCAGCCGGCCTGCACTGTCTCAGTATATGTGCAGTGCGGAGTCGGCAAGTGGCTATACCAGCCTTTCTCAACCTTTTCAACAGAGGAACCCATGAAATAACTTTTTGGTCTCAGGGAACCCCTGCTAAAATTACTTTAACTACAACTTATGATACATTAGAGTGATGATTAGTGGGAAGAATGCTCCTTACACTTGCGGTCTTTGGGAAGAATTACCCCCTTACAGATAGCTAAAAAGATCAATGAATTCAGTGGGAGCTTATCTGGAAGTTAGAAATCATTCCTTGCTCAAGGAACCCGTAGCAACTTCTGGAGGAACCCTGTTTGAGAAATCCTGATCTACACCCAAGAACCAAAATGTTATGCAATGTAGCCTATTAGTCCTTAGATGTGGTAGATGCACTTGTTTTCCCCATTTCTTCTTTTTTCTCTGGTAATCCTTGACAGAAATACACTTCCTGTACCTGGGAGACAACTCTCAATCACTGTGCTGTATCTATAGAGGGGCAGCCGTGTCACCCTAGGACAGCATTACTGAATATAATTTGCAATTTTAAAAGAAATTGCCTCTTCTTTTGATTTCAAATATTAATATTTTAGGGTGGCCCTCCTGCGGATGTCTGAGTTTACTAGTACTAAGAGGAATAATTCTAAGTTCCACATACTAGTGGTATCTATTTAAAGTGTATGTCCAACCAAACCTTTTCTTAACCATTTCCATACCGCAGAGCGTCATATGACGTCCTGGGTTTCAGTGTAGGGTTGCCACCTCATCCCTTTAAACCCGAACACACATGAATTACACAGGTTCTGTGGCTAATTTAAGGCACCTAGTGAGTTTAATTACCTCCTTAATCAACCACAGAGCCTGTGTAATTCATATGTGTTCGGTTTTAAAGGGATGAGATGGCAACTCTATTTCAGTGGTGATATCTGAATGATGCTTGCAGCTGCAGGCATCATTCAGATATCATTTTTTTCAGCCGGCGATTCCCTTCATCATAAGAACAATCAGAGCGGGTGTTCAGCAGCTTGATTGTTCTTACAGGCGACAGGAGGGGACGCCACCCTCTGGTGCTTCTACCGGTTCGCCCGTGCGATCGGCAAGCCGAAAGTTAGTCATAGAGAAATCCAAGGGCCAGATGAGCCCCGGCAGTCTCTGACTCTCGGAGGGCCGGGCGTGACTTTATGACATCATGTCCAGGCCGGTGGAAGTAAACCATGCTGGGGACTCAGCTGGAAAGCCTGAGATCGTTCATTTTCTCATTCATTTTTTTTTTTCTTTGATCTCAGGCTTTCCAGTCTGGAGGAGAGACCCCACATTCCTCTATAAAGAGTACCTGTCGCACACTATTCCTATTACAAGGGATGTTTATATTTCTTGTAATAGGAATAAACGTGATCAAAAATGTTTTTTTCTAAAGGGAAAGTGTAATAATAAAAATAAAATAAACAATAATAAAAAAAAAAGCGTCCCTGCGTGCTCGCACGCAGAAGCAAACGCATATGTAAGTCATGTCCGCATATGTAAACAACGTTCAAACCACACGTGCGGGATCGCCGCAAACGTTAGTGAGAGCAATAATTCTAGCCCAAGAACTCATCTGTAACTCATTTAAATTTAAAGCGTCGCATATGGAGATTTTTAAGTACCGAAGTTTGTCACCATTCCACGAGTGTGTGCAATTTTCAAGCGTGACATGAGCAGTATCTATTTAGTTGGCGTAACATCTGTCAACATTATACCAAAAAATTGGGCTAACTTTACTGTTTCTCTTTTTATTCATGAAAGTCTTTTTTTCCCAAAAAAAAAATCGCATTTGAAAATTTTCTGCGCAAATACCGTGTGACATAAAAGGTTGCAAAAACCCAGTCATTGTCCTGTAAAAATAGCAGTGACATTCGTATGCTGTACACAGTCTGTGCATAGAGCAGAGCTGTGGGAGGGGCTCGACAAGCTCCATCCTGCTCCACCCAGACTGCCTGCAGAAATCTCAGGAGTGGGTGGACACAAGACCAGTCATCTTGCACAAGGAGAGAGCAGCAGTGACTGATCTTTGTTACAGTAAGCTCTTGTACTGAGGCAACGTTTTACACTGGATTACTACACATATCTGGAAGAAATACACAAGATATACCAAGATTAGAGTGGTTCTATACCCCTTTTACTGATTTTTACCTACAGGTAAGCCTATAATAAGGCTTACCTGTAGGTAAAATGAATATCTCCTAAACCTGCATGGTTTGAGATATTCGCCTTTCATGTAGCTGCTGACCTCACGGTGCATGCGCTATGATGTCCCGGCGAAGGCCGGGTGCATGCGCTATGATGTCACAGTGACCTTGCCGGAAAGTCCGCTGGAAAGAAGAGCTTCCTCGTGCATGCACGGGAGTGAGGTCTCGTGACTCTGGTCACTCACAGCGCCGGAGCCACAAACCCCGAAGGACCCCCCCCAGAGGGAAGATGTCAGCTCCCTCTGCGGGGACCGAGCGGACCCGTCGGAGCTTCATTCTAAGGTAAGTATTTCATAATGAGCTAGCTCATTATGCCTTTTCCTTTAATTTTATTTTTTTTTGCAAGTATACAACCGCTTTAAAGTAAGGATACACAAGCCTTATGTATTTAGGCAATGTTCCCTCGTCCCAGAGTTCAGCCTTAACCACTTGCTTACTGGGCACTTAAACCCCCCCTCCTGCCCGGACCAATTTTCAGTTTTCAGCGTTGTCACTCTTTGAATGAAAATTGCGTGCTCGTGTGACGTTGTACCCAAACAAAATTTATTTCCCTTTTCCCCACAAATAGAGCTTTATTTTGGTGGTATTTAATCACCTCTGCGGTTTTTATATTTTGCGCTATAAACAAAAAAAGAGCGACAATTTTGAAAAAAAATTACATTTTTTTTATTACTTTTTGCTATAATACATTTATTCCTCAGTTTAGGCCGATGTATATTCTTCTACATATTTTTGGTAAAAAACAAAAAATCGCAGTCAGCGTATTTTGATTGGGTTGCACAAAAGTTATAGCGCCTACAAACTATCGAAATTGGTTTATGGCGTTTTTAGTATAATTTTTTTTTTTTATTTACTGGTAATAGCGGCGATCTGCGATTTTTATTAGGACTGCAATATTGCGACGGACATGTCTGACATTTTTTACACTTTTTTGGGACCATTGACATTTATACAGAAATCTGATCTAAAAATAGACACCGATTACCGTATAAATGTCATTGCCAGGGAAGGGGTTAACACTAAAGGGGCGATCATGGAGTTAAATGTGTTCCCTGTATGTGTTCTAACTGTGTGGGGGTGGGGCTAACAAGGACATAACAGGTCTAACTGATCGCAATCACAGGGATCAGTAGATCTGTCATGCCCCCCCTCAGAGTGGGGAACCGCCGTGTTTACATCAGCGGTTACCCTGTTCTGGCTCTCAATGAAGGGATCATGGGTCTCCGGCGGACATCGAGTCCCCTGACCCGTGGGCACACTCACGCAGCCTGCGGTGGCTCGCACCTCCGGCGGCTGCAAGAGCGAGCCTGAAGCGCGCAAAGGAACTTCCCCCCATTTGGTTATACACTGAACACGTTTTTTTTTGGTTCCTGGTGACATTTCTGAAATTGGCTTAGTGGGTGGCTCTGTCGGCTGCACTCTGTTTAACCAAAGTCCATTGTTTGATTAACTCTGGTCAATAGAGTATGCTGAAAATTTATCAGACGAACCGTGGCTGCAGATACAGCTGCTGTTTGGCTACTCTAACAGCCTCTATGACAAAAATAAAAATGTCTCCAATGAATTTAAAAAAACATCCAAGAGGTGCTGGGACTTTTGGTGCGAGTTCTTTCAAAAGCAGTGAGAGGACAAAAACCGGCTCAGGTTATACTGCTCACAACAGACAGGACTACCCAGCATGTTACTAGAGAGAAAAAACATGCACCAATAGAAGAAGCGCTAGACCAAAGGATAAGAATCCAAATTAATTTATTAGTTTATGCTCAAAACAGCCAATGTGGGTCAGAAAGCACTCCTGCATCAGGGCTTCAGTTAAAATAAGAACCTTGCATGGACTCAAATAGGGCTTTCTTGTGTGTATTATTTAGTGAAGCTAATTGTAGGATCAGGGGAGTTACTGACCAGCAGTGTCTACATGAGTGATCAAGATCATAAAAATAAGTGTTTAGTAGAGTATGGGAAATCCACTGTCCCCTTGTCAGAATTTTATTTCAGAAAGTGAGATGAATTTCTTTGATGGATCCCTGGATAGCAGTAAAACCCCAACAAGAGTTATAAACTCTCCCCATGCTATCCAAATCTATAAATAAGGTTTTCATATTCACACAGATGTCGTTTCTTGGGTATGTTTTAGGTGATAATTTATGAAGCAATATTAAAATTACATGAATGATGGATAGGAGAGCTGTAGAATGGGATTTTTTTTTAATAGGTCATGGTGAGAAGCTGAGGTGGCTTTGCAATTGAATACTCAATGTATTGGTTCTCAGATACATTATGCTACATGCTTTTCTTAAAGTGATAAGGCCGCTTTTATTTTTAGCTAAAATAAGAGATGTTATACATACCTGCTCTGTGCAATAGTATTGCACAAAGCGGTCCCTTACCTGCTCTTCTGGAGTCCCCTGCCAGCAACGTCTGCTCTTCCTTTACTGTGTGTACCCCCATAGCAAGCCATGTGCTATAGGGGCACATGCGCAGGCACGCTTCCTAGCCCGGCTGTGTGCTTCCATAGACCAATGGCCAATGCTCCTGTGAGACTAGGAAGAGAGAAGAGACAAGCACAGCGCTGGATTGAGAGAGGTAAGTGTTTGGGTAGGGGAGGACACAAGAAATGGTAAAAGCTTTTTACTGTAATGCAGGGAAGGCATTTGGGTCAAAAATGTTTTAACTTTACAAACACTTTTTCTGTTTGAGGTTTTTTAAACTCCCATGTACAACATGTATATCCAGTGCTCTACTATTTAATCTACTTACAAGATATAAGCAGTTGAATGCAATCAAACAATTGTGTGGATTCTGAGTGAAAGCTGTGTGAATTGTATGTTAAAACATTTGTAAGTAGACCCTATACTCTGTATAGCAGGAGTCTCCAAACGTTTTAAACAAAGGACATTCAGACATTAGTGGGTGAGTGGGAGTGAAAATGTCTTGGCATTAGTATGAGTAAATAGTCTAAAGAATAGTGCCCCATTGTTTGTGTCATTGGGAGGAATTATGCCCCATTGTCGCTGTCAGTGGATGGAATAGTGGCCAAAGGCTGGAAAAAAAAGCAAGCAAAGGGCTTCAGTTTGGAGACCATTGCTGTATAACAGGGATATGCAATTAGTGGACCTCCAGATGTTGCAGAACTACAAGTCCCATGAGGCATAGCAAGACTCTGGCAGCCACAAGCATGACACCCAGAGGCATGATGGGACTTGTAGTTTTGCAACAGCTGGAGGTCCGCTAATTGCATATCCCTGCTGTATAGCATTAAATTAAGTGAAGCAAAATTGCTGTAGCTATTTTTGCTAGGGGACCACAGTGGTATTTTAAAACATAGTACAAAGATTACTCGCATTCTTGATTTCTATGGCTAGTGCCACATAATACAGTTGAATTAAATTCCATTTCTTGACATTTGCATAGTACACCAACAACATTTTTAAGGGTCTTATTTGTTTTGGCAGGATTTTTATCATATTTTTTATTATGTGCTGGTTTACGAATTATGCAAATGGTGAGGGGGGGACGATATGGTCCACTTGGGCACAATTTTTTGGGGTAATACTTTCTGTTCTCTCTTGCAGGTATAAATGACCAAGGATTGTACAGGGTTGTGGGGGTGAGTTCAAAGGTCCAGAGACTTCTGAGTTTGTTAATCGGTATGCCATCATTTTAATAATTTTCTTGTATACTAGCTAAGCACGCTATAAATAACTGTATCACTTTTATGTTATGTTATTAAATAAGGTATTTTCTCCTTACGTTCACTGACAGACGTAGCTCTCCATTGACTTCGTGGGGTTTTATGTTCGTCCCACTAGGAGTTAACTAGGCAGGGAAAAGAATCAGCTGGCCCCTCCCCTGGGGGCCGTCCTCTCTTCCAACATTAAACCCCCTCACAGTATAGCTCTTCAGTTTCAAAGCCTAGTTCGCAAGGAGTTGACATGGCTTCCCTGCTATAGGGAACTGCGGTCTTGTTTGACCATTTTTTATTTTTTACTTTTTACTGCAATCAAGATGATCTGCTATCAAGAAGCCGGTCGGGGCATAGAGAGTCCTGGAGCTCTGTACTTTCCCCGACCTGGCCAACATGATGCGAAGCCAGTCCCGCTCCCTTCGGTACAGTTGAGGAACGCTTGATCCGAAACTTTGACTTCTCGATATGACACTCCCCCAAATTACAACCTTCTCTCCTGCCGGGGGTCCCCTCCCCGGTCGACTAAGAAAAGGGACGGATCAATTGAGGATCACCCTGCTTGTATTTTGGGGTGCTTCAGTTACCTCTCGATGCAGACAGTCACTTGCATTCCTCTTTTATGGAATAAATTATTGTATTGTATTTTCACTATGTCAATAAATATCGCACGAATCGATCATATGTTCTTTTAATAATTTTACTACCGTATG
>BLSH010185810.1:1150130-1162939 GCA_018402905.1 Glandirana rugosa
GCCCCCTGCCACACCTCGCCCCCCCCCCCCCCCCCATATCCAGCACCGCACGATCGTTCGGCCTTCTCGTCCGGATCGCCATGCGGCGTTCGGCCACCATTTTGCGGCGGACCGCCGCCATTTTGCCGTAGCCACGGACATTTTCAGTCTATGGGGCTTTACCTCTAGCGCTCGGAGCGGCCATTTTCGGTACTGCACGTTGCCTGAGAGGTGTGTTCGGCCTCTAGTGTTTCCTGGCGGCCATTTTCACTGCATGCTCTGCACATTTTACACGTGGCTGCAGCTTCTCTCTCCTCTCAAGAAACGGCGGTGACAGGGGCAGCTCTTACTGACGATCTGCGCTAACAAGGCAGCGGAACAGCAAGTATAGCTGGGCTCCCTCCGGGTGCTGGTGGTGGTGGGGTGCTGTCCTCTGACTATCTGTGGGTGTGTGGCTGTGTGCGGGGCGCCCCTTCCATCCCTGTGTCATTTCTGGCAATGGCTGATCTCCCTGCTGAACCTGCATCAGCAGCCACGCAGTCTGGCTGTTTTCACTGAGTTTTTTCCACGTGGGGACGCCGCTCCGCGGGTCCCCAGGAAGCATCCCCCTCCTTTATCCTCAGGGGAAGATTCTGAGCCGGAGGTGGCTTCCAGGGTCTCAGGGACCCCGGGGGACCTGTCTGATGAGGAGACGGGTGGTGACAGTGTGTTAACTGAGGGGGACCAGGGGCCAGCTGCTGACCAAGAAAAAGTGCTGGTTGCCACTATTATCGCTGGCATTCGCGCTAAGTTGCAGCTGGATCAAGATGGCGAATCGCGATCTGCTTATGTGTGCGGGTCTTCTAGGCCCCCCAAGGCCCCCAAGACCTATCCTTACAATGAATTTTTTTACCATTTCCTATATCGTGAATGGCAGCACCCACAGCGTTCCTTCTCACTGACTACACGTTTTGCTGTAAGCTATCCCTTTGAGGAGAGTTTCCTGAACAAATGGGAATCACCTGTGGTGGATCCACCTATTGCACGCCTTACCAAGCGACTACCATTCCTATGGAAGGGACTCCTTCCTTCAAGGATCCCGCTGATAGAAAGACAGAGGCACTTTTGAAGTCCCTGTTCTTGAATGCGGGCTCTGCTGTGCGACCGGCTTTGGCTGCGGCCATGGCAGCGCAGCATCTCTCTGAATGCATGGAGGAACTTAGGAAGGACCTGGTAGGCGGTCGCCTGATGGAGGCACCGCAGAAGGCTGAGTTTTTACTCCAGGGGATTAATTACCTCTGTGATGCGGCCGTGGATGTTCTGCCTTTGCTGTCCAGAATATCGATATCGGCCGTCAGACTTCGTAGAATTCTTTGGCTGCGTTCCTGGTCGGGTGACCACGCTTCCAAAAGAGGTCTGGCTGACCTCCCTTTTCAGGGTGGGCGCCTATTTGGCTCGCGTCTTGATGAAATCATTAAGGATTTCACGGGGGGTAAGAGTACCTTCCTTCCGGAGCCCTGCAGGTGTGAGTTTCGCCGTAGACAGGAGCCTTCTACTTCGGGTCAGAAGAAGCCTTTACGTGCCTCTGGCGCGGCAAGCAAAGGGACCCGTTCCAGTAAGGTCGCTGCAGGGGCCGGACGTCGGCAGTGGAAGCGCAAACCAGAAAAGACGGAAGACAAGTCTTCCTCAGCCTGATGGGTTGCCCCCACCCGAGTGTCGGGTGGGGGGACGTCTTCGGGGGTTCGCAGATCGGTGGCTGGCTCACATTTCCGACCGCTGGGTCCGGGAGGTGGTGTCCACCGGGTACAGGATAGAATTCGTCACTCTACCCCCAGACAGGTTCTTCCCATCAAATTTAAACCTCCCGCAGGAGCGCAGGAAGGCCCTTTCCAGGGCGGTACAGGCCCTCTCAGACCAGGGAGTGATTGTACCGGTTCCCCCAGGAGAAAGGTTTCAAGGTTTTTACTCGAATCTTTTTGTGGTGCCCAAGAAAGGGGACGGATTTCGGCCCATCCTGGACCTGAAGGCCCTAAACAAGTTTGGCAGGGCACGAAAGTTCCGGATGGAGTCTGTTCGGTCGGTTGTTGCCGCCCTTCACCAGGGGGAATTCTTGGCATCGTTGGACATAAAGGATGCGTGCCTCCATGTACCCATCCATCCGTGACATCAGCGCTTCCTGCGGTTCGCTATTGGAGATCGCCATTTTCAATTTGTAGCTCTCCCTTTCAGCCTGACCTCCGCGCCCCGGGTGTTCACAAAGTTGCTAGCCCCGGTGTTGGCGTTGCTGCGTCAGAGGGGCATTGCCATAGTGGCATATCTGGACGATCTGCTCCTGCGAGCGGACTCTGTCTCTGCCCTGCGGGAGAATGTGAACATCACAATGGCCTCACTGCTAGACTTCGGCTGGTTACTCAACCTGAAGAAGTCGTCAGTGTCTCCTTCCTGCCGTCTGGAGTATCTGGGTCTCATTCTGGACACAGAACAGGCGAAGGTGTTTCTCCCTCCGACAAAACTGCAGGGCTTACAGTCGGCTGTGCGCACCCTTCTATCGCACCGTCGGTCTTCCTTGCGGTTCTGTATGAGGGTGCTGGGGCTCATGGTCTCGTCGTTCGAGGCAATACCTTTTGCCCAGAGTCACACTCGTTTGCTCCAACGAGCAATTCTGGCTCAGTGGGACAAGTCCCACCGGTCGTTGGATCTTCCGATCCGGCTGGGCCCCCAGACCAGGGCGTCTCTGACCTGGTGGCTTCGGGACTCGGCCCTTGCTCAGGGGAAGTCGTTCCTGCCCCTTCAGTGGACAATAATCACCACGGACGCCAGCCTGACGGGCTGGGGTGGAGTCCTGGGGCAGCTATCAGCCCAGGGCCGTTGGTCGGCCCAGGAGGCTCGCCTGCCCATCAACGTGCTGGAGCTGAGAGCAATCAGGCTGTGTCTTTTTCATTGGACAAAGAGATTGCAAGGCCGTCCGATCCGAATTCAATCGGACAATGCCACGGCTGTGGCATATGTAAATCATCAGGGCGGCACAAGGAGCCCAGCGGCGGCTGCGGAGGCAGCTCTGATACTGCGTTGGGTGGAACTTCACGTTCCGGCGATCTCAGCGATTTACATTCCAGGTGTGGAGAACTGGCAGGCGGACTTTCTCAGTCGCCAGAAGCTGGACCAGGGGGAGTGGTCCCTCCACCCGGAGGTGTTCAATCAGATTTGCCACAGATGGGGGACGCCGGATGTGGATCTCATGGCGTCCCGGTTCAATCACAAAGTGAGAGCCTTTGTGTCCAGAACAAAGGATCCGTTGGCAGTGGCCACGGACGCTCTGGTGGCCCCCTGGAGCCATTATCGTCTCCTGTACGCCTCCCCCCGATACGTCTGCTCCCGAGATTGGTGCACAGAGTAATGATGGAGGGAATACCGACCATTCTGGTGGCCCCAGATTGGCCCCGGCGCACCTGGTACGCCGACGTGGTGCAAATGGTGGCAGACGCCCCTTGGCGGCTTCCGATGCGAGACGATCTCCTGTCTCAAGGACCCATGTTGCACCCTGCTTTACCCTCGCTGGCTTTGTCGGCTTGGCTATTGAGTCCCAGGTGCTGAGGGATAGGGGAGTGGCCAATTCCGTGATCCCTACTCTGTTGAAAGCTCGCAAGTGCACTTCTCGCAAGATTTATCACCGCACCTGGAAGGCTTACATTGCTTGGTGCGAGGCGGAGGGCTATAACCCTCGCTCGTTTGTTGTTTCCAGGGTCCTGACCTTTACAGCAGGGCCTGAATAAGCATTTGGCTTTGAGTACTCTCAAGGGCCAGATCTCGGCCTTAGCCATACTCTTTCAGTGACCTTTGGCTTCACACTCTCTGATTCGTACCTTTGTACAAGGTGTGCGACATGTGGCGCCTCAGGTGAGATCCCCGATGGCCCCGTGGGATCTGAATCTGGTGCTTTCTGTTCTTCAAAAGCCACCTTATGAAAAAATCAGGGAGATCCCCCTACAACTTCTGTCGCAGAAGGTGGCCTTCTTAGTTGCCATCACTTCTGCCAGACGAGTGTCAGAATTGGCTGCCCTATCGTGCAAGTCTCCTTATTCAGTGAGGCATAAGGATAAGGCGGTCTTGCGACCCCTTCCTTCTTTTCTTCCGAAGGTAGTCTCTTCTTTTCATATCAATGAAGATATTGTTCTACCCTCGTTGTGCCCTCGTCCATCGCACCCGAAGGAGTTTGAGTTGCATGCCTTGGACGTAGTAAGGGCCTTACGGGTGTACCTGGCTGCTACAGCTCCTTTTCGTAAAGCTGATGCCTTGTTTGTTCTGCCAGAGGGCCCGCGCAAAGAATTGGCGGGCCTCTTCGGCTACGATTTCTCAGTGGATTAGAAAAACCGTGACCCATGCGTATTCTGTTCGGGGCAAGGTTCCCCCTTTTCCGGTCACGGCTCATTCTACCCGGGCGGTTAGTACTTCCTGGGCCTTCAGACACCAGGCCTCGGTGTCACAGGTGTGCAAGGCAGCCACTTGGGCCTCGGTTCACACTTTTACTAAGTTTTACAAAGTTGATGTGTTTGCATCTTCGGATGCTGCTTTTGGCCGCAAAGTTTTGCAGGCGGCAGTGTAGGCGCGACTGGCGCCTTCTCAGAGGTTCAGTTGGATACAGTTGTTAGCGTTTACCACCCCTCTTTTTTTGACACAGCTTGGGGACGTCCCCACAAAGTCAATGGAGAGCTGCGTCTGTCAGTGAACGTAAGGAGAAAAGGTATTTTATTAAAACTTACCGTAAAATCCTTTTCTCCGAGTTCACTGACAGACGCAGCACCCACCCCTCTGGGCTCTGTTTTGGTACGGCTTGTGTACGAACCGAAGAGCTATACTGTGAGGGGGTTTAATGTAGGAAGAGAGGACAGCCCCCAGGGGAGGGACCAGCTGATTCTTTTCCCTGCCTAGTTAACTCCTAGTGGGATGAAAATAAAACCCCACAAAGTCAATGGAGAGCTGCGTCTGTCAGTGAACTCGGAGAAAAGGATTTTACGGTAAGTTTTAATAAAATCAATTTTTTTTCTCATATTAATGACATTTGGTCACTTTCTGTGTATTGTTGTACCTGGTAGTATGCATATACTGAATATAGAGACATGAGACTTTTAAGTATAAAGTATTTTAGGTAATAATACTAATAGTGGCATATAGGAAGTTCTCAGGGCAGACTACATGTTATGTGCATGTTCTCCATCTTCTAGTAAACTGGGTATCCACACTTGGATGAACTACATAAAGTAGATTAAACCTGAGTGAACTGTATCACTTAAGCCTCGTACACATGGGACGGCGATCGTATACAACAGGTCGTACTAACGACCGTTGTATGCGATATCAATCGTTCGTATGCGCGATTAGAACAGTCGAACATACGACGGTCGTACAAGGGAGTTGTATGAGCAAACTAGAAAACTTGGTCGTACCAACAAGCACTCATACGACCGTTGTATCGTGTGTACAGAGTTGGTACAACAAGTTGTATTGTGCAAAACACGCATGCTCCGAAGTCAGGAACGGCCGGATGCTAATTACATGCACCTGAACGTTCTTCTGTGCTCGTACGATCGTGTAGTGCAGTCAGTATGCAAGTTACATTATCCAACATACGATTTGCGACGATCGTATGTACGATCGTCGTCCCATGTGTACGGGGCTTTTAGAGTATGGATAAATAGAGAGAGAGATGCTATTTAACTTTTTTTTTTTTTTTTTGGGGGGGGTTGCATATGTTATATAGTTTATGTAGAGCAAACAGCCTAAGATAACATACTTCCATAATATTATAATACTAATATAGCTTCTATTGTATTGCCATTATCACATGCTATGATGATAGACTTGATTTTGCATTTTCATATACCCAATGATTCTGGAGCTTCACAGATATTTTGACAGCTTCCATAATTATAATACTCCAGTTTGTGATATCTAGCAGTGTTTTGACAAAGAAATAAAATTGTATTGCTTAAGGGGGGTAGATTTGACTAGAGTTAAACAATATTTGTAACTTACCAGGAAATTAGAATGCCCATCTTAACCCCCTTTCGCAGGCAGGATCCAGCACTTGGCTGTGGACTGTTATGCCTGGGAACAGTAAGAAGGGCTACAAATGATGCATCACTTTGGTTGGCTGACATTATTGGGAGCCCATCCTACCGAATCCCGATCTTCGGTACTTTACTGTGAGCGCTCCTTGACAGCTAGTTCACAGTTTTGAGGGTAACGATGGAGAGCACCTCAGAATATGACAGCACCACATACTGTTTGTGATGCTGGAACGTTAAGGCCCTCCGTCCCACCCTACTGCCACATATATGTGTATAGCTAAACTAAACCAGTCTTGAGTGGGTATTTTTATAAATACATTTCTTCTCTTATAATATCATAAAATTGGAACCTTTTAGGTCAGGTAAAGCTATCCATTTATCTGTCTTCTCACTGTGGGACACTTCTGCTCAAAAATCAACTATAAAGAAGGCCAGAAAAGGGTGGCTGAACATGCAGGCATCATCCAGCCACCGCTGGGCATCTGTTTGTATGAGGTCTCTAGGCACAATAGTCAGCCCAGGCAATTGCTTGTGTTTTGCCTATGTAGAGGGACAAGTGAAACTGCAAAAGCAACCTTACTATTATCTTTTTTATATAGTTTATTAAACTGCTTTATATCAGATTTCTTAAACAATACTGGACACGGGATCTTTAGTCCTTTTTAGGCAAGCTGCTATGTGGGCCTGTTGGCGCTTGTTTACTGTGTTGCCCACCCCTCAGTTGGCTTGCTTTTGGAATTCCCATGGTTAAAGACTAAATAGTCTGTGCCCTGCACAGTATAGCTATAAAAATAGAGTTTTTACTTACCATTAAAATCCTTTTTTGAGTTCAGTACAAGACCTAGGTCCCTCTCCTCTGTAGGTCCCTACTCTTTGTTTTTATGATCTCCGTATTGCTTGCTACAAAACTGAGACTTGCTGGAAGTGGAAGGAGTTAGGTGATATCCTGGCAGTTTATTTTTTTGTTTTGTTTTATTTTTTGCCAAATACCTGAAGGTAGCTGTATGTAATCCAGGGTTTATGATTAAAGATCCTGTGTCCTGTACTGTACTCCAAAAATAACTTATCAAGGGGAGTAATAGAGATAAGGAAAGGTTTCTGACCTTACAGCCGCAAGCCAGTGTGGTAAGGTCTCACGTAGACATTTTACGGTTGGCAGATCCAACCAGATATGTTAAAATTGGGCATTGGGAAATATTTCTACTCTGAGAGATTATAGATTATAACTGAAATAAATTCCTCGCCAGTACTTTTAGAACAATAGTACAATCAAAGTATGATCATAGGAATAGTACTGAGAAATATGACATGACATACTTTATATCAGGGCTTGACAAATTTGCTTGGAATCTAGGAGCCAGCTAAGCTCCAGCTTCAGGCATATATATAGCATAAATGTAGGTTCTCGTATATAACTAGTGCAGATTGAAAGCAGGAATGAAAGATGCTGCTGCCACTGGTATCAAAAAGTCCATGAAGGTAGGTAGCGATGATCGACTACAACACTGCCGCTTGTAAAGGGAAGGCAGAGGGTTTCTGGGGGGGATGAACCTCCCCACCCACGGCTCCATGGCTGGATTCCAGAAGGAAAGACTCACTGAAAGTGGGCTGCCCGGTGGTATGGGTCAACCCGTGCCGTCTATAGTGTGTATAGATACTGTATGGGCAGTAGGAGGGCTGCGTGGGAATAGAGCAAATGCCAATGGATATGGTGTATCCATTATAGGTATAGTCCACAGGTTGAGCAAGGCAAAATGTGGAGACAAGCTCTTCCAACCGTACATCAGATGGCTGGAAGAAGGGTGGATGAAAGCCTCAATGCACATGCAGGATCTCTACATGTGCAGCTCTCTCGTTCCCAGCGCCCTCATACAGCAGACCATACCACTGGGCAGCCCACTTTCAGTGAGTCTTTCCTCCTGGAATCCAGCCGTGGGTGGGGTGGTTCATTCCCCCCCCAACCCCTCCCGCCTTCCCTTTACAAGCGGCAGTGTTGGGGTCGATCATCGCTACCTACCTTCATGGACTTTTTGATACCAGTGGCAGCAGCATCTTTCATTCTTGCTTTTAATCTGCACTAGTTATATATACGAGAACCTACATTTATGCTACAGTGCCTTGCAAAAGTATTCGGCCTCCTTGAACTTTGTGACCTTTTGCCACATTTCAGGCTTCAAACACAAAGATATAAAACTGTCATTTTTTGTGAAGAATCAACAAGTGTGACACAATCATGAAGTGGAACGAAATTTATTGGATATTTCAAACTTTTTTAACAAATAAAAAACTGAAAAATTGGGCGTGCAAAATTATTCGGCCCCCTTAAAGTTAATACTTTGTAGCGCCACCTTTTGCTGCGATTACAGCTGTAAGTTGCTTGGGGTATGTCTCTATCAGTTTTGCACATCGAGAGACTGAAATTTTTGCCCATTCCTCCTTGCAAAACAGCTCGAGCTCAGTGAGGTTGGATGGAGAGCATTTGTGAACAGCAGTTTTCAGTTCTTTCCACAGATTCTCGATTGGATTCAGGTCTGGACTTTGACTTGGCCATTCTAACACCTGGATATGTTTATTTGTGAACCATTCCATTGTAGATTTTGCTTTATGTTTTGGATCATTGTCTTGTTGGAAGACAAATCTTTGTCCCAGTCTCAGGTCTTTTGCAGACTCCATCAGGTTTCCTTCCAGAATGGTCCTGTATTTGGCTCCATCCATCTTTCCATCAATTTTAACCATCTTTCCTGTCCCTGCTGAAGAAAAGCAGGCCCAAACCACGATGCTGCCACCACCATGTTTGACAGTGGGGATGGTGTGTTCAGGGTGATGAGCTGTGTTGCTTTTACGCCAAACAACGTTTTGCATTGTTGCCAAAAAGTTCAATTTTGGTTTCATCTGACCAGGGCACCTTCTTCCACATGTTTTGGTGTGTCTCCCAGGTGGCTTGTGGCAAACTTTAAACAACACACTTCATGGATATCTTTAAGAAATGGCTTTCTTCTTGCCACTCTTCCATAAAGGGCAGATTTGTGCAGTATACGACTGATTGTTGTCCTATGGACAGAGTCTCCCACCTCAGCTGTAGATCTCTGCAGTTCATCCAGAGTGATCATGGGCCTCTTGGCTGCATCTCTGATCAGTCTTCTCCTTGTATGAGCTGAAAGTTTAGAGGGACGGCCAGGTCTTGGTAGATTTGCAGTGGTCTGATACTCCTTCCATTTCAATATTATCGCTTGCACAGTGCTCCTTGGGATGTTTAAAGCTTGGGAAATCTTTTTGTATCCAAATCCGGCTTTAAACTTCTCCACAACAGTATCTCGGACCTGCCTGGTGTGTTCCTTGTTCTTCATGATGCTCTCTGCGCTTTAAATGGACCTCTGAGACGATCACAGTGCAGTTGCATTTATACGGAGACTTGATTACACACAGGTGGATTCTATTTATCATCATTAGTCATTGAGGTCAACATTGGATCATTCAGAGATCCTCACTGAACTTCTGGAGAGAGTTTGCTGCACTGAAAGTAAAGGGGCTGAATAATTTTGCACGCCCAATTTTTCAGTTTTTTATTTGTTAAAGTTTGAAATATTCAATAAATTTCGTTCCACTTCATGATTGTGTCCCACTTGTTGTTGATTCTTCACAAAAAATTACAGTTTTATATCTTTATGTTTGAAGCCTGAAATGTGGCAAAAGGTCGCAAAGTTCAAGGGGGCCGAATACTTTCGCAAGGCACTGTATATATATGCCTGAACGATAGATATGAGCTATACCACCATTTCCCCCTGATGAAGAGGAACAAGGCACGATCTTGAAATGCGTTGGGTTGCACTCTGTTTCAATTACACAGTAGTGCATTAAATAAGTGGTTCTGCTATATGTACTGTTGCATTTTTATATCACCTTGTTTATTGGGTTGATGTACCCTATTTCATCCCTTGTTCCCCCTTTTCCCCTTTTTATTTTGACTACAATTTTGTAATAAACTAGAAATTCTTTTATACCATTTTGTATTCCTGTTTGAGTGGAGTCTATGCCCTTTAAGGTCCCATCAGAGGGTCTCGTTTTTCTAATTACACCTAAAAAGTGTAATGCTTAGGCCAGATATAAATAATACTTAAAGCGCTTGTAACCCTAAAAAAAAAAAAAAAAAAAAGAGAGCTCATGTTGCCTTATAGTAGATTAAACAGCACAGTGCTTGTGCGGTCTAATCTGCCCCTTTCTAGGCTGTAAAAAACCTGGCTGATCCTGCCTGTTCCTGTGTGCTGACCACGAGTAATACTGGCTGCTGGTCCCTGATTACCATGGTTAGGTTACATGCCTCTGTCATCCAGCTGCTCTCCTCTCTCCCTTCCTTGCCTGTCAGCTCCTGTGTGTGTCTCTCCCCCTCTTAGCCTTCCCCACACCCCGCCGCTATTAGTAGCTGGCAGTAAAAGGAAAGAACAAGTATAACCAGCTCCTCTGTCATAGTAATCTCTCCTACACTGTGTGATTGTTTTTGTAAAATGAAGCCTGCAAATACCTTATCTTTTATCTCTTCTGGCCGGTCACAGCAGTCACATGACCTTCCCGGCTGACTTTAAAGGGAAACTCGGCCCCTCCCTCTATAGCCTGTATATCAGAGGAATAGACGAACCGGGGTCACGTGACAGGCCATAAAAGAGCAAAGATGAGGTATTTTCAGGCATTGTTTTAACCACTTCAGCCCCGAAAGGATTTCACACTTTAGGACCGGAGCCCTTTTTACGATTCGGCGCTGCGTCGCTTTAACTGACAATTGCGCGGTCATGCGACGTTGTACCCAAACAAAATTTTCGTCCTTTTTTTCCCACAAATAGAGCTTTCTTTTGGTGGTATTTGATCACCGCTGCATCATTTCTGATCGCCGCTATAAACAAAAGAAGAGCGACAATTTTGCAAAAAAACCCAAATTTCTTACTTTTTGCTAAAATACAAATCCAAAAAAATGATCACAGCCCTTCCCCCTCTCACAGAACGGTGGTCCGTGTTTACTTACACAGACCTCCGTTCTTTCACTCCGGGGGGGCATCGCGGGTAGCCGGCGGAGATCGACTCTGCCGCACCCGCTCCCTGGCCCTCCCCGGACACAGTGAGCGCGCATGACGGCGTTTCGCCTTACAGAGCCACTTTGCCGCCGTCAGATGCCGATCGGCGGTCGGCAAGTGGTTAAAAAAGCAATTACACAGTGTAGGAGAAATTAAGGCCTCATGCACACAGGACGTTTTTTGACTGTTTTACAGCAGCTGTTTTTAGCTGCAGACGTTTTTTTCTACGGTCAATAAACCCTCCATCATGTTATCCTATGTGTTCATGCACACACAGGCTGTTATCAACTGTTTTTAGCAGTGACGTTTTTGAGCTGTAACAAAACCCAAGAGCTGAGGGTTTTTTTGGACTGTTTTCAGCTGTAAAAACGTTCAAACACTTAAAAACGTCCAAAAATGCTCAAAAATTCTTAAAAACGTCAGTCCCTGACGTTTTTTGGACGTTTTAGACCAATTGGAAAAAAAAAAAAAAAACGCTGGCCCTTTAAAAACGCGAAAAAACCGGCGGTAATATAACGCTGGTAAAAGCTGAAAACATCCCTGATAAGCTACTGACGTTTTTTGGCTGTTTTTTTTAAGTCATGTGTGCATGAAGCCTAAATGTACAGAGGAGCTGGCTGCAACTTGTTCTTTACCTTTGCAACCAATTTAAATGGTATTTCTACTTTTGTAGCAAACTTGGGACAATGCATACTTGTTATATGCTATTTGTTACATGTCCCCATTCATATACATTACTTTAAAAAAAATTTAAAATTGCAGCTTACCTTATTTAGGTGCTCCTTTTTTGCAAATTCCAGCAATGTCATTTCCTACTTAGTTGTCTTTTGTATATGAGGGGTCTGGGGAGCAGTGTTTGCCATAATTAACCCAGTCTGTACTGTACTAACAGATATCCTCTCATGCGTTATAAACTAGATTTGAATTTGAAGGGTTAAACATTTATAAGAGTTTTATGTTAAAGTGTTACTAAACCCTGGACACTGCCTGCATTCACTGTATCTATTCACCCACAATACACAGAACATGGAAATGCGATTATTTTAGTGAATATAAACAAATACCTTTTTTCATCAGCTGTATATAGCAATTATGTGACTTCTTCCTAGTAAAGCTTGTAGGAGGAGTTTTCTTTTCTCCCACGATTGTCCTATCAGGATCCAGGAGCCCAGGCTTTGTCTGATTAGCCCAGTGCTGATCACATGCACCCTCCCAATGTGTGATGTCAATATCATGGGACCTGAACAGTTCAAATGAAACAGAAAATATTCTCTCTAGCTACAGAGACCAAACTGAGCATGGACAGATTTACCACCCTCAGCGTGTCTTATGTGGTCTTGCCAAGAGATACCCTGCAGAGGAGGGGGAGGATCTATCCATACAATATTAAAACTCCCTTTTACACATCACAGAGGATTAACCCCTTAAGATCCACAGTGAGTATAACAAGCATGCTATTCTGCATATACAGACTGATTTTTACTGTTGTGGGTTTACACTACACATTTTCCCTCAAAATTATAACATACCTATCTAGGAGGGGGAGGAGACGTCCCATAGAGAACCGTTCTGGTGTATTCTGTGCGACTCCCACCATTTAGACAGGTACGAGTCAAACCAGAGACATCGATCTCTCTTATAAAAGACAAAGTAAACTTGACAAGTCCAGGGTACTATAACTGTAGTGTGTAACCCTCCCACGTACACTAGTCGTGACCCG
>BLSH010185810.1:1172511-1183138 GCA_018402905.1 Glandirana rugosa
CCAGGAAGAGGGCAGAGGAGAGCTCTATCCTGGATCTCAAGAGAGAGAAAGCTGAGTGAGCTGTGTGTGATCATTTGGTTTGCACTGTGCTTATGTTTTGTGGGTATTGGGGACAGCCCCGCACTATAGAGAAGAACCTGATTGTTTAGTTTAGCGCCGGACGGTGAGGTTTTGTTTTCTGTTTTGTTATGTGTTTTGATCTTGCAAACCTGTGATAATAGCCACCAGATCTTAAAGAAACTGACCTCCACGCTGAATATTTTCCTCTTAAAAGTGATCCCCACGAACTAATCTCCCACAAGTGCTACGAATATGCACTGTCACTGTACTAATGACTGAGAAGGGGTTTAAACATCTAGGGCAATCAAAGGTTTAACTGTGTGTCAAGCCAGTGTCTCTGTGTAAACTGTGTGCTGCTTTTACAAGGAGAAGAGGTGGCTTTTAGACTGTCAGGATAGATTGGGGGGGGGGGGGCCCCGACATGGGTAAGAAGTTAAGCAAATACAAGGACGCCGCCCTGGCCTAGTTTATTGCCACAAACTCCATTTATTAAAGTAAGTGGATAGAAATGCTCACAAAAGCTGTGAATACACAAGCATGTAGTAGATCATGTGACGTGGTCTCTTGGCACCTCAAGAGCCTGGATACCAAAACTGAAGACCTACACAGCCTAGTGGTACACATTGCAAGAGCTAACACTTTTCAAGGGATAAACCCTCGCTTCCTCAGAGCTAACTTGCTTGCTGGGCTGCTTACCTTTTAAGTAATCTCAAAGTGCAATCAACTGCTGCATAGCTCCTCTCCCCATGGCTGGGGTGAAGCTATACCTGACCCCTTGGATACTGCAATGGACTGATGCAAAATACCCAACAAGAAATAATTCAAACAAAGCCAAGACTGCACGAAAGACCATTGGTTCATGATGGTATAAAGAAACATAAATGTGAATTGGCCGGACAACAATCATATAATGCTAGACTCGTAGAATATCTACTATTGAGCTACAGACTTCATAAGGGATCTCCCCAATAAATTGACCTGCCATGTAGGTTGCAAGCCTGAGACAGCACCACTGCGGTCATGTCCGTTGGCTGACCCCTGCTGTCTATTTGAATGACACTCTGAAAGTTAACGTTAATGCAAACAGCCTGTAGTGCACATAAGGAAATCATCCCATCCTTCCTGGAGCACACATGTGGGTTTGACCAACCTCACCTGCGATGTATGCCACACCTCCCCTACTCATATCCTCTGAGGAATTGGACAATGCCGACAATTGATGCTCCAGTGAGCAAATGTATGGGACAAAAGCAGACACCCACAGGCTGCTGTACCAAAAAACGAGCAGCAGGGAAAAAGTAAATAACACATTGAAATTGTTAATGTATACAACACATAATAAAATGATTGAACTAAAAGGGGGTAAATTGTAAAAAATATAAAAAAAATTAAAAAAAAAATCAACAACCTATGAACACTAGATGCCAAATACTGAAATGGCCCTTGTATCTCCCAGGTTAGTTTTATCCCAGCATGGGACTTACCTGGTGATCCTGGCACAAAGGTACTTTCTGTTATAAATGTTCTGATCCAACATTGATCCCAGTTTTGCTGCTGCGTTGTCACCCTGTCACATAGGCTTTTGATGGGAACAAATGGCCCTTTCAACCATATTACAATTGTTTTGCTAGTGCTTTAACAAACTAAATATCATTCCATTAGGATTAACATCTACTTTAGATGTGTAGCTGCTCATTGCCCCACCAGCATGTCCTCTTCTGTGTAGTATTTCTCGATCTTGGAGATTACACTTGTCGGTCACAGCATTGCATTAGCCTGAACAGTCAGACTAAAACTAAAAAAAAAAAAAAAATCAGATAAATCTCATTGCAAGCCTACACGCATTGCTTTCCTCCCAACCACCAGACCACCTAGCTCCCATTATGAAAACCTGGAGAATAGACTCCCCCAATTCAATCCCTGATGAGGAGTGGGAAACAATCTGCCTCATGGCACACAAAGGCTCCCATAATGTCTCCACACAGGAACATAATTATAAGCTGCTAACCCATTGGTATAGGACACCTGCCCTACTAAACAAAATCTACCCCCAATGTCCTGACAAATGCTGGAGATGTGGGAGCTCAGGGGGCTCGTTGAAACACATCTGGTGTGATTGCCCAATTATCAAAGTGTACTGGGAACAGATTCACAGCATAATAAAACAAGTCTCCACATACCCAATAGACTTCTCCCATCACCAATACATCCTACACTGCTCCGAAACTATGAAACACACCGCAAATCACTGGCTATGCACATGATAACCTCAGCTAGAATGTGCATCCCGGTTCTCTGGAGGCAGATGATTGCTCCCTCGCTCAAGACCTGGTTCATTAGACTAAATAAAGTCATGGAAATGGAGGAATTAATAGCAATATATTCGGACAACCTAAACAAACACCATAAAACCTGGATCATTTTCCAGAGCTCAGAGAAATATCGTGCCATATGCCAGTCTCTTTGAACATGACAAACAGGAGCTTTCTTCTTTCCTCCAGGTCGATGACCCCCTTCCTGCTGAATTACCTAAGCTACTAAATTGCTTGCCTATGACCCCAATGGGCTAAACCTCCTCCCACGCCCCTACTTACCACTCTACCTCTCCCATACCTTCCCTACCCCTTCCCTCCCACCCCTCCCCCCTTTTCTTTTTTCTTTTTTTTTTTTTTTTATGAGACATCACCAACCCCTTCCCTCACTCACAATCAACAATTATCTAAAGTGCCTATCCCTCCAACACATACCAAATATCCAACCACAAGTTAATTCTGATTGCATTCGCCTTGACCATCATCACCAATAACGCTTATACTGGTATCTCATAACAGACATACCCGTCACCAATCTATGCTGCCCTGAAATTCAACCAATCTGTAAAGGCATATATTAATATGTTCTGATGCAAACGTTTCCTTTGTCTGTAATGGCACTATTGTTATCTACCATTGCAACCCACTGCTATAAATGATTATTGTATTGCTATTGTATATCCTTGCAATTTTCTCAATAAAACTTTTGTGGAATTAAAACTAAAAAAAAAACGTAAAGTATCAAGTACTGCTCAGTAAAATGTCATCTCCAAAAGGAGCTCTCACAAAGGACCACCCCCTTTAGAGAAGCCCCAGATGGAATCTGATTCTCAGAATCCTAAAATAACCCTAGGTTTGGCTTTATTGTCCTGGGACCAGCATGTGGCCCAGAAACCCAGAAAGCCTCTGCTGGAGGCAATTTTATACAGGTAAAAAAAATTAAACCCTTTTCTTATGATTTTGGCCCTAAAAAAGCAGAACAGTGGCTTGAACAATTTGAAACAAATTTAAAGCCAAGTAAGATCTAGAATCTTATAGCAAGCCCCCCCCAATTTTTAAACTAGATAGCATGGCATTGACTATGGCTTTAATATTGGCTGGATTTCTTCTTCCCCTCTTTTGAGAACATGTACTTTATTTGAATATGTTGAGGGGTCGTAAATAAAGTGCAAGTTAAGCCAAGAAGACACTGATTTAGTGAATACTCCTTACACTTCTTCCTCTGTCTGGCAGGCACTTGCTCTATAATGTGGCAGGTAAATAATTGATAAAGCTTCCACACTGTAGGCTGTGCCGTATAAAATGGCAATTTTGAAAGAGGACAGTGACTTGCTAGCAGATTTTATTTCTGTGTAAACTAACAATGACCAATTTACAAAAAAAATCTCCGGTGTGTACATTGTACTTTATTCTCTTGTTCGGTTGTCTTGTTTTTTTTCCCCTGTTACACCAATTACATATGTCTTCAGATAACTGCCCACTAGCTTGAAATGCTGTTTGTTGATCTACATTACATGGTATTTAACGAGAACCAGCCACAAGTGAGGTAATCTGAGTATTCAGGGACATTGAGAGTTATGAGACAACATTGCCGGCTATTGCATTCCCACAGTTGAGAATACCCAAACAGTGCCTGCATCTGGGTGGTTGTAGGTGCTGTTTCACTGAGAATTTTCCACCTGGCTCCTTTTACAAACGTAAATTGAATAATTGACTTTTGTAGAGATGAATGGTGCTGACAGGGCTACCCACAGAACAAATTTCAGCTGATTCGGCAGGAAAATTACAAAGTTTGATCCATATATGCCCAGCGCTCTGCTTCTCTGCCTAAAGGTAATTGTAGATTCTAGGGAGTTAAAGCAGAACTTAATATAGTTACCGCCTCTGTACAGTCCAGGTACCGCACTAGCACCTTCTCCCCAGGTGCTGGTCCTTGTGCATCTCAATTGGCTGGTGTGGGTTGATGTCATTTCTGCACATACAGGAGTCAGTCATCCTGGCATGCACAGCTCAGTTTATATTCTATAGGATACTGTGAGCAGTCAGGTAGTTGTACTTTATCGCAGAAGAGCCTGTCTGCTTGCAGTCAGTTCTAAAAAGCCCTCTGTTCCACTTAAAGGGTGAATGGCTATCTGAAGTCAGACAAGTACTGCTCTGCTGACTGCCTAAAACTGTGCTGTTAATACAAGCTGCCTACTACATGCTTATTACAGTATCGCATAACAGACCCCAGAAAAGTGTATGTAAACTTGAATAATTAACTTCCCTTATTTCTTCCATTTTGATCTAATATTTATACTGTTATAGGATTTTGTTCTAACCTTTACAATAACAAATGGAATTGGTATGGATCCTTTAATAAGCCAAATAATTGGATACAATTTTGGAGATATCAGAGATAATGGAAGTCTGATGTGTATAGTCTCCAGTAGCAGATTTCCTTATGTTTATCTTCTATTACAAGTGAAAGTCTCATATGGGCCTCTCCTTTAGGCCCCTTTCACACTTGTGTGACCCAATTTTACGGCAATTTTTTGCCGCGATTTTACATCGATTTTGACACGATTCGGGATCAGTACGACTTTGGTATGACTTTGTTGCAACTTTGGCTCAACAAAAACATATTACAAAGTCGTAAAGAAGTAGTACAGAAATCGCATCTATATTATTCAGGTCCGATTTTCATGAGACTTTGAGGGTTTAACATTGAAGTCTATGGACCTCAAGTTGCATCAAAGTTGGACCAAAGTAATGCAGGGACTACTTTGAAGTCAGCGCGACTTGAAAGTCGTACAGATATGAATGGTACTCATTGGAAATATTGGGGAACGACTTGTCATGAGACTTTGCAGTCCCAAATCGCAGGTCAACTCACACAAGTGTGAAAGGGGGTCTTATAGGACCACTCTGCAATGCTGTATATATGAAAGATAAACATTTCCTCCAAATGGATTGAATCGCTTTGATGCAGAAACCAAAATGCAATTTCTTTCACAAAAGTCCTACATTTGATATAGTCCACATATTAACATCTTGATGGGGGTTTTACTCCCTTAAACATTCTATCACATGCATGCTGTTTTTTTTTTTATATTTATTTTTTTTCAGGGTGTCAGTCTTTTTTATATTTTATTTTATTATATTCTTTGGCCAAAGTTGTTTTATACTATGAGATTGATTTACTAAACCTGGAGAGTGCAAAATCTGGGGCAGCTTTAGTAAATCAACCCCAAGATGATATGGTAGTTTGTTTTTTGTTTTTGTTATATTTCTATAAATTTACAATTTTCTGAATTGTGTATATGTACAGTTGCAAGAAAAAGTATGTGAATCCTTTGGAATGATATGGATTTCTGCACAAATTGGTCATAAAATGTGATCTGATCTTCATCTAAGTCACAACAATAGACAATCACAGTCTGCTTAAACTAATAACACACAAAGAATTAAATGTTGCCATGTTTTTATTGAAAACACCATGTAAACATTCACAGTGCAGATGGAAAAAGTATGTGAACCTTGGATTTAATAACTGGTTGAACCTCCTTTGGCAGCAATAACTTCAACCTTCAGGAGTAATTCTTGACCATTCCTGCTTTACAGAACTGTTTCAGTTCAGCAATATTCTTGGGATGTCTGGTGTGAATCGCTTCCTTGAGGTCATGCCACAGAATCTCAATCGGGTTGAGGTCAGGACTCTGACTGGGCCACTCCAGAAGGCGTATTTTCTTCTGTTTAAGCCATTCTCTTGTTGATTTACTTCTATGGCAATGGGGCGGGGCCACCCCCTGCCATCATCCGGAGGCCCTGCCCCCTTGTGACGTCACCACCTGGGGCATGATGGGGTGGTGACGGCACAAGGGGGCGGGGCCTCTAGACATCAGTGGGTCACCCCGCCCCATGCTAATATAAGTCCTTGCACACAGCAGAGCCAGCATTCGTGCGGGAGATCGCATTGAGTCAACATGGGAAGAACAGCAGAGGTAGAAGACCCAGCAAAAGAGCAGAAGACGGCGCAGAGAGAAGACCCGGCAAAAGAGCAGAAGATGGCGCGGAAAGGAAGAAGACCCCGCAAAAGTGCAGAAGAAAGAAGACGCCAGAGAGGGGGGAAGAAATTGGAGGGAGAAGACACCGGAGCTGATTTAATAAAATACTTTAAAAACCTGTGTAGTGTGTTTGTTTATTTTTTGACACCTTTTTTTAGGTGAATGGGCATGGGTACAATGTACCCCATACTCATTCACATAGGGTAGGGGCCAGGATCTGGGGGCCTCCTTGTTAAAGGGGGCTTCCAGTTTCTGATAAGCCCGCCCCCGCAGACCCTGGCAACCACCGGCCAGGGTTGTCGGGAAGAGGCCCTTATCCTCATCAACATGGGGACAAAGTGCTTTGGGGAGGGGGGCACATTACCCCCCCCCCCGCCCCAAAGCACACATCCCTCTCCCATGTTGAGGGCTTGTGGCCTGGTATGGTTCAGGAGGGGGTGGGGCGCTCGTTCATCCCCACCCCCTTTCCTGACCTTCTGACTGCGTGCTAGAATAAGTGTCTGGTATGTATCTTGGGGGGACCCCCACGCCGTTTTTTTGGATTGGGGGGTCCCCCTAAAATGCTCTTGGGGAGCAACCCCATGCATTTTTTTTTTTTTTAAATTTGGCGGGGGTTCCCCTTCAAGATCCCCAGAGCACAAGGTGCCTGGTACTTTCGAGATCAAAGTCGGATCCCGTTCACTGAAGTCGAACGGATGTAGGTCCCATGTAGGACTATTTGTAGGGCACATATCGCAGTGCAAAGTAGGATAAAAGTCTTATCATTGTCGTATCGGACTATTGTGAACCCCAGCCTTAGCATGCAATCAAGCAGGTAAGAAACTATCCAACCTCATCCTCTTATGTCTCATCTTTGCTCCAAAATAGATCCTTGCATAAAAATAGTAAAGCTAAATAAAGGAGTGCTTGTTCACACTGCCCATACAAAACAAATGCTCAGTTTTAGCATGCAGGCAGCTGTCCATTATACCATGCAGTGAGTTGCGGTGAAGGGGTGGTGTGATGAGTTTATCAGTGTATCGCATGTTTTGTTTTTTTTTTTTAACTTTTTTTTGAAGTACCTAGAATTACACTCTCATGTCTGTGCAGTGGTGCCATCCAGTATGCTGCAATTTTTCTGCACCACACAACACACCAGCATTATGGTATATATGGGACACACAGAGAACAGTTGTTTTTATGTGCCCTTGCGGTGTTTGGCATTTATGTAGTGCGGAAGAATGCTTGTCATCACGCATAGTCTGAACAAGCCCTAAATACAAATTATTTATAAGCAAGCCTGCATGATTATAGTTTTATCACTAAATGTTCTAATACCTTACATATGTCCTGTTATGACCAGTTCTCTTTAAATATTTATTGATTCAAAACTGATGCTGCTCACAATTTTAATTTCACATCAGGACCATGAAGCAGTTATATAATTGGTTACTATACTTAGCTGCACCAGATTTTGTGTGCTCCATTTTAGTAAATCACCCCAACGGTGTCATTCACCTTATTGTAAACAATGCATTCCCTGTTTTGCACTTGTCTGAACTGTTAAGGTTTGCTTTAGTGGTTTATCTGCAAAATGTATATAGTAAATAAAATTGCACAAATCTAGATAATCATGAAACTATGTGACACGTCAAAAATGTATTTTAATTAAACTTACTGCAGTATTTCAGAAAAGCATAGACACATACTGAGCATACACTACACTTGCTTTTTAATGTTTCAAAACCATATTCTTATCTGTTCTTTTGGAGATGTGAAAGCTGGATGCGATGTTGACCTAAGTGCAGCCGAAGAGTGGGAAGTCAAGACCATCACCAGTGCTTTGAAGCTGTATTTAAGGTTAGTTAAATGTTCCAACCATGTAACTAATTTTGCTCTGGTGATTTCCTTATAATATAACAGTCATCTAACCAGTGTGTATTAATGAGACCAAGATAATATTTGCAGGGAATTTAAATTTTAGATTTTGATTTAGACTCATTCTGTGTTTTACAATTGGCCATACATGTGTGAATGTGACTGAGTGAACCCCTGTAGAACCCTAACTAGCCAAACATGCACATCTGCATTATAGCAGAACATGTACAAAAAGCTCATGGCATTCCAGTGGCCTTTCGCTACCGAACAAAAACACTGATTTATTACAGTTTTCAAAATGGCTTACACAGGTCTTGCATATAAAGGACGGTTCCCCATTACTACCATATTTGTTCCATACATGGGGCGATTGCTGTGTGACAATTCAAGTCGCATCTGAAATGCACTGGTGTGAACCAGGCCTTAGCTGAAAACTAAGCAAACCAAATTATGGTCAGTTCAAAACAGTTTGGTCCTTTGTCCTTTGTACATTGGTTTTGAAACTGTTAATCTTTAACATCTTTGTAAAGGCAGAAGTTTTTTTTATCTTAATGCATTCTAAGATAAAATCCTGCTGTGTGCAGCAGCCCCCCCCCCCCCCCAAGCACCCTCTAATGCTTACCTGAGCCCCGTCTCTCTCCAGCAATGTCCACAAGTCCCTCGGCCGTCTGGGACTCTCTCTCCTGATTGGCTGAAACACAGCAGCAGTGCCATTGGCTCCCGCTGATGTCAATTAGCCAATCGAGAGAGAGAGAGGGGGCGTGGCCGAAACGCAGCTCCGTGTCTGAATGGACACAGGGAGCTGCAACTGGGCACGGGTGCCCCCATAGCAAGCTGCTTGCTGTGGGGACACTTGACAGGAGGAAGGGGCCAGGAGCACCGAAGAGGGACCTGAGAAGAGGAGGATCCAGGCTGCCCTATGCAAAACTACACAGAGCAGTATAACATGTTTGTTGTTTTTCAAAAAAAGAAGACTTTACAATCACTTTAAAAGACATTAAAATGATTGCTTCAACTAAATGGAATTAGAGTATATAAATATAATACCGTGCATTGTTGTATCTTTTCATTTTTTTTTTTTTTTCCTATTTCACACGTGTAAACCCAGCTGTCTAACAAAAATGTCAAACTGGAACAAAACTGTATTCCTACCAGGGGTGCTTGCAGTGGTCACATTAAACTATTTAAACACATTTGCAAATGTGTGCCCTTTCATAAATAAATCCATTTAGGCTTAAAGTGTTTGTTACCTCAGCATTTCATATTTCTGATATGCGTATGCTGTACCATGTACTTGTATGAGGAAGTATTCTGTTCATTGAATTTATTCCTTTGAGTGAAATCCCTGGTGATCCTGCCAGTCCCTCTGCATTCTTATTAAAAACTGACCACACTAAGGAGAAGAACATATCGTGGTCATTTCTCTAGTTATGCTGGGAACTCAGCCTGCTCTCCTCCAATCATCAAATTTGTCCTGACACATCCCCCATTGCACAGCCATTCACTGGGAAGCTCAGTGTGCTGTTGCTTCTCCTCCCTCCAGCTCTTAAGCAGTTGAGAACAGAAAGAATGTGATCACTTATAAGAAAAGGGTGAACAAGGTATTTATAACGTTTTTTTTTTTTTTTTTTTTTTAGCTATACACAAATGGTTGCCTTTTATTTATATTTTAAACTAAATGTGTTATTTTACAAGGTGATTGTTTACAATCACTTTAATGGTCTTGTCCTCTAAAAAACAAAACAAAAAAAAACTATTGCTGTATCTATTGAAGCAAGCAGTGTTAAAGTGATTGTAAAGGGGTATTTCTCTTCCGTTCACTGACAGACACACCCTTCTTATGACACATGTGGTTATGCTCATCCTACTAGGAGTAGACTAGGCAAAAGCGTAGGTTGACCCCTCCCAGGGGGCCGTCCTCACCTCAGCATATAATCCCCCTGCTCTGCATAGCACATCAGTTTTCTTTTGCCTAGTGCAAGGAGTAGACCTGGGTTTTCTTTTGACTACACGATACGTCTCGTCCCCCTAATATACGACTCCACTCCTGCCGGGGGACCCTCCCCAGTTGGATGCGAAAACGGATCAGATGAGGATCATCCTACTCGTATTGGTGTACACAGTATTCTTCCCACACAGACAGTCACTTGCCTTCTCTTTATGGGGAAATGTTAGTGAAATTGTGACGAACGAAGTTATCTATGTCGTTATCAAAAAAAAACAAAACAAAAAATCTCCTGTTCTGGTAATTTCACTAACATTTGTTAGTGGAACATTTTATTGTGTAAATCAAATTTTATATTTATTTTCCGTTGGTAAACACATATCGATTTTTTTTTTTTTTTTTTTTTT
>BLSH010185810.1:1186968-1222077 GCA_018402905.1 Glandirana rugosa
TTGCGTCTCCCCACCCACGACACAGACAGTCACTTGAGTCTCTTTTCCTAAAATACCATTCAATATGTTTTTTTAGGGAAAAAGAGAAGGCAAGTGACTGTGTGTCGGAAGAATACTGTGTACCCCTGCAGGGTTTCGACACGGTTAGTTCTCCCCACCCGTTTGGTATTGTTTACATGGGTTGTCTTTCTGCGGGAGAGTCCGCCGCGATTGGCGCGGATTTGACGGCGAACATTATGGAACGCCGTTTTCGTCGTAGGCTCCTACGATGTTGTAGTTAAGGCAGTTCTGCGGCCTTCACCTTCATTTCTTCCGAAGGTGGTTTCTTCTTTTCATTTAAATGAGGATATTGTTGTTGCCTCATTGTGTCCGCACCCGTCACATCCAAAAGAGGTCGAGCTGCATTCTTTGGATGTGGTGAGGGCTTTGCGGGTATATTTAAGTTCTACAGCTTCTTTTAGGAAGTCTTATTCTTTATTTTTGCTGACAGAAGGGTCACGCAAAGGCTTTGCGGCTTCGTCAGCTACCGTATCACGTTGGATACGGAGGACCGTGACTCATGCATATGAGATTCGGGGTAAGGTTCCCCCGTTTCCAGTCACGGCTCATTCCACCAGGGCAGTTAGTACGTCCTGGGCGTTTAGACACCAGGCTTCGGTGTCCCAGGTGTGCAAGGCCGCTACTTGGGCCTCAGTGCACACGTTTACTAAGTTTTACAAAGTTGATGTTGTAGCATCCTCGGATGCTGCTTTTGCCGCAAGGTATTACAAGCGGCAGTTTAGGCGCGGTTAGCGCCGCCTGAGAGGGCGTCTTTCTGTTGGGTACATTTGTTATGGTTTGCCCACCCCTCTTGATTGGCACAGCTTTGGGACGTCCCCATGTGTCATAAGAAGGCTGTGTGTCAGTGAACGGAAGAGAAAAAGGGATTTTTTTGTATAACTTACCATAAAATCCTTTTCTCTGAGTTCACTGACAGACACAGCACCCACCCCTCTGCGTTGGTTTTTGTACGGCTTGTTACGAACTGATGTGCTATGCAGAGCAGGGGGATTATATGCTGAGGTGAGGACGGCCCCTTGGGAGGGGCCAACCTACGCTTTTGTTTGTTTTTGCCTAGTCTACTCCTAGTAGGATGAGCATAACCCCATGTGTCATAAGAAGGCTGTGTCTGTCAGTGAACTCAGAGAAAAGGATTTTACGGTAAGTTATACAAAAAATCCCTTTTTTCTTACCACTTGCCACCCATGCCAATTCTGATATTTCTCTCATGCATGTAGTCATTTTTAAGCAGAGGCACTACAGAGTAAAATGGATGCTGCAATTTATGTCACGTGGTATTAGAGCAGCGGTTTATCAAATACAAATTTTGGGGAAAAAATACACTAATGAATATTAGTGAGCACAAACACAATATAATGCCCACTTTTTTGTAAATTACAAAAGTTGATGTGATGCCAAGTAAATAGATACCTATTATCACACTTTAAAATTGTGTACGCTTGTGGAACGACGCCAAATTACGATACCTAAAAATCTCCATAGGCGTCGCTTTGAAACATTACCAGTTTAGAGTTACACAGGTGGTCTGCTCTCGCTCTAGTGGTAAGATCACCATTTACATATGCATGTAGGACCTATGTGCGTGTTCCAGTTTGCATGTGGGCATGTTTTTTTTATATTTATTTTATTTAGATGTGTTTTTTAGCACTATACATTTATTTTTTTTATCAACTTTATTGCTATTACAAGAGATGAACAACACCCCTTGTGATAGCATGGGCCATGACAGGTACTTGTTATAAACCTTCTGTTCCTTCCACTCTAGGGAATGCGGCCAAAGTGGTCACATCATTAATGGGCTTCCCAATCGTATGGGAGAGCCCGGGAAAGGCGGCGGGAGGGCGACCCTCTTCAGCCACCCATAGAAGCGATGGAGTGGCTATATAGCCACTTAAATCACTTCTACATTAAATAGAATTGCCTCATGAAAATGTTGTCAAGTCAAAATCAGTCCTACATTCAACATGCTGGTCCAACAAATCAAGATACAACAAATCACAGTCCCACATTCAACATGCTGATCCAATAAATCACAGCCCTACATTCAGAATGCTGGTCCAATAAATCACAGTCCCACATTCAACATGCTGGTCCAATAAATCACAGTCCTACATTCAAAATGCTGGTCCAACAAATCAGCCCGACATTCAACATGCTGGTCCAATAAATCACAGTCCCACATTCAACATGATGGTCCAACAAATCAGCCCGACATTCAACATGCTGGTCCAATAAATCACAGTCCCACATTCAACATGCTGGTCCAACAAATCAGCCCGACATTCAACATGCTGGTCCAATAAATCACAGTCCTACATTCAAAATGCTGGTCCAATAAATCACAGTGCCACATTCAACATGCTGGTCCAATAAATCACAGTCCTACATTCAAAATGCTGGTCCAACAAATCAGCACCACATTCTACATGCTGGTCCAATAAATCACAATCCTACATTCAAAATGCTGGTCCATTAAATCACTATTCCACATTCACAATGCTGAGACAAAACAATATAATTCTGCATTCATTATGGTGGTCCATCAGACGTGCATAGCAGATGAAGATAAAAGCACTCCAATGTGTCATTTAATGCAGTAACTGCTATTTTTATAAAGCAAAGCATGAGCAAAATTGTTACGCTTTTAATAAAATATATGCACGCCAGTAAATGTGCATTTTTCTCAGGCTATGCCATTAATTGTAACATTTTTTTCATTATTGTAAAATAAGCCAGCCTTTAAACTAACATTTGTGGTTTATTCAATTTCTTGAACTTCTATAGCATTAAGGTGAATGAGTACTTCCAGTAAAGTGTCTGCTAATTCTCTCCCTTATAACAATTAAGAGAGTGTTTGTATAACTAGTATATATTGAAATGGCTTGACGGGGTTTGTTTTAACTTTGAGCTGTCCTTGTGTTTTCAGGAGCCTGCCAGAACCACTGATGACATACGAGCTGCATGAAAAATTCATCAATCCTGCCAGTAAATATTCACTTTATTTACTGTTAGTTATCAGCAGGCCTTTGGTGGAAGCTAATTCTAAAGGGGAATTCCAGCTTTTCAACAATACACATTTTACAAAATGACAGTGGGTAATATACAGTGTAATGCTGTGAAGAGATGCAAGATGTATGGTTGTATAGTAGTTTTTTCCTCTATCCAGCTCCGTCCATTAGTATTAGTCTTTATAAAGTTATTACAGTAACCGACCATTGCAGACATTTTTTGCTGCTGTGTCAGATGTAACATGATGGTAAGGGTATTCTTCTGATGTATGCTTTGAAGGGTGTGGGGTAAAACACTGCTGTTCAGAAATGAATCCTCTGCAAACGGGAATATGTGGGGTGACTTTGTCCAAATGCAAGTTGCCTGGCTGTCATACTGATCTAATTGTTTCAGTCATTTTTGAGTAACCCTCAATGTTGTGACCTCAGTCTGACTACGCTTTCTGCATGTATATCACAGGCACTTTCATCCTCTTCTTGCCCAGGCCAATTTTCAGATTTCAGTGCTGTCACGCTTTAAATGGCAATGACTTATTTATGCAACACTGTTCCCAAATTAAATGTTTATCATTTTTTTTAAAACTGACCTTTCTTTTGCAGGTATTTAATCCCTACTGGGTTTTTCTTTTATTTTTGCTATATAAACAAAAAAATACAGAAAGTTTTGGGGAAAAAAGTATTTTAATCTCTTATAAAAATGTTTCTTTATTTCATTTACATACTGTGACCAGAGAAGTACAGTGTCACCATAGTGACACTGTACTGCTCTGGGGAAGTGATCAGGATTTTTTCTTTTTACCCTATGATTGCTGTTTACAATGATGATCACTGTAATAAGCAACCATTTTTATGAACGGCATCCTTTCATGTGCCATTTTGTACAATTGTGATAGATGTGATTGGCCACAGCTATTACACGGTAAAGGTCCACTGTGATTTGCCCTGTACCATGTGATCACTGTGACTAATTCGAGATCAGAATCATACGTTAAGAATAAAGGCTTATGTGTACAACTGAGGTGATCACTTTAATTGTTTACAGCAATGGCATGGTACCAGGAACAGTGCAGTACAACAATCTTTCTTCCGCTGTGTTCAATGTACACAGCAGATCACAGATTACGCTGCTGCATGGCCTGTAGGGTGTGTGCGAGTGGGATGACGTCCCCCCGGGATAATGGTACTACCTCCCGGCCTTGTTACAGTAGGGCAAGAGGGGGATGAGCTACTGGCACATACTCATTCAGGACCAATATTAACACTGCAAAAAAAGGTAGATAGTTTGATAAACTACATTCTTCAGGATGTGACTGGGTCTAGATAAATGTATGAGTAAAGTAAAAAAAAAAAAAAAAACCCTGCACACACAAATTTTAAAGTACCAAGAATATTAGGTTACATTATTATATACCAAATTACTGTAAATAATTTATTTCAAATAGTCAACAATATATGGTTTGTTTATAAACAGTATATTCACCAATTATAAATCATTATTTCAGAGCTTGAATATTTAAATTAAAAAGGGTTGGGTCCTAATTGGATACTATGAACTGGGTATAGTTGATCTTCATTTTTGGCTATCATAAGATGCCTACGTCTGTTGCCTCAAAACTGCAAGAAAAGTAACTTCAATGCAACATTAAAAACTATAAGGCTGGCCATACGTAATTTTTTTTTTTTTTTTTCAACTCACTGAGCCGATTCCCCTGTCCATACACTTGATGTAGATAGAGGAAACTCTCCCACTGTGCTATTGCATTCTGACAGTGATTGAGCTTTTCCCGGATATAGCCGGCAGCACTGACTGTTCGGGAAAAACATGACAGGCTGGTTATATAAAAGTCAATCGACAGATCAACTTGTGTGCAACCAGCCTGCTCCTACATGTATCGAAATTCGACCGTGCGCACAAATAGCTGTGTGTGTGTGTAGCAGCCATTTTGGAAAGAAGAAAAAATATATACCTGTGCTCAGATTCCAATAGCTTGTACATGTAAAGAACTACCAGGTGCTAAAGGGGTGTGACCACATGTTAACACTACAAATAACAAATGGACCCTCTGCACACTGCTACACCCTTCCCAGCCAGAAGAGGGATTACTTTGACGGAGTTGGTCAGCATAAACATATATTGCATTATATGTGAACTAAATATCCCTGTTTTACATTGCATAGTTTGCTGGGAAGGGTGTAGCAGTGTGCAGAGGGTCAGTTTGTTATTTGTAGTGTTAACATGCGGTCACACCCCTTTAGCACCTGGTAGTTCATTACATATATAAGCTATTGGAATCTGAGAACAGGTATATCTTTTTTCTGTTATATACAGGTCAGTGAACCTAGTTGCTCTTCCCCATCTTGTGTCTTTATGCCCCAGGTTGGCATGGTGTCCACCGTAGCATTTGCAGTGGCAAGGCAGTGTAGGACTGGCCAGAAGAGGGATTACTTTGACGGAGTTGGTCAGCTTAAACATGTATTGCAATATATGTGAACTAAATATCCCTGTTTTACATTGCTTAGTTTGCTGGGAAGGGTGTAGCAGTGTGCAGAGGGTCCATTTGGTATCTGTAGCAACTATTTCATTCACATTACAAGTCTCCCATGCCATTTTGTCATAGGGAGGCATAGCACAATGACATTTCCCCCATGCTTCCTTCAGTTTATACAATCCACAAACTTTTAGCTGATGCCAGAACCTTCTTATCAGATCAGGATATATGCAGGTCCTCCCTTGCCTATTAGCCAAATTCGCAGTTCAGTCTGGAAAATCCTAATAAAAATGTCTGACTTACCCGCTTAAATGACTGGAGGTTTAACAAATATCTGCAGCTTTCCCCCCTATCATAAATTCCGTAGCAGTCCACATTCCTGATAGACTGGTTAGCAGCCAAGACTCTAAAACTCCAGTATATTTCATAACTCATGAAATAATAGCACAGCCAGAACAAGGACATATTTACCTCCCTCAATTTGTAGCGTTTTAAGTCCAAGCTCCTCCCCTATATTGGAGAATATAGGAAATCGCTGGTACCCCTTATCCTTCCTAGGTAAAGTAGACATCTGAAACCTGTCATATTCATATGCGTTCCGAAGCAAATTTCATGCTGGACAATAATATGCATGTTCCAAATCTGTAAACAGTAGGTATTCAGAGATATGAATACTTATAGAAAACTGTATCTGGGATGTGGTTATAAACGTGGTGACATCCCAGCAACCCCCACTTAGACCGGATGATTGGTCAGATGGTCTCTGTCAACACCCCCCTTGATGTTAAGAAAAGTAGAATGCAACCACATTTTGGGAGTTCTTGTGTACCTTCAAATTAAGGAAGACCTGTAAAGTTATGAGAGCCAATAGATCACCTTGCTCATTAAATGAAGTCTGCTGAAACTAGGACATTGTTAAGTATTCTCACCCTCAACTCCTTTTTATTTCTCTGTTGATTTTGTTATTTTGTAATATCTTTGTTTTTTGTTAATATCTTATTTGTACCATTTTACCCTTTTCATTATTAAACTATATATTGTGAAAAGTGTTAAAACTGTCTCTAAATGCGCTAAGGCAAACTTAAAGAAGAATCCCTATCTCTGGAAGAGCACTACTGTAGTGTAACCCTCTGAACATACCTGCCTACAACGACAGTGTGTGTTACAGATGTTTATTCTAAAATCATAGTTGTCATTGCTGTTGTTGTGAAGGGTTGATAGGCCCTGGTAGCAGTTTAAAAGTTTTAAAGGAGTTGTAAAGGCAGAAGTTTTTTTATATTAATGCATTCTGTGTATTAAGATAAAAAACCTTTTGTGTGTAGCAGCCTCCTCAGCACCCCCTAATTATTTCCATGAGCCCCTTCTCTCTCCAGCGATGTCCATGAATGTCTAAGCCACCCAGGACACTCCTCCTGATTGGTTGAGACACAGCATTGGCACCATTGACTCCCACGGCTACCTATCAGTCAGTCAACCAATCAGGAGAGGGGGCGGGGCTCCATGTCTGAATGGATACACAGAGCTCTGACTTTGCTCGGGTGCCCCCATAGAAAGTTGCTGTCTGTGGGGGCACGCAATAGGAGGAATGGGCCAGGAGCTGCAAAGGGGGACCCGAGAAGAGGAGGATCCGGGCTGTTCTGTGCAAAACCAACTGCACAGAGGAGGGACGTATAGCATGTTTGTTATTTAAAAAAAAAAAAAAGAGCCGTTACAATCGCTTTAATTGCTTGGTTAACTTATCCCAGTGACACTCTGTCTTATGGCACTTAGATTGTGGTCCTGCAAGCTGGAAAATCTTTGTGCAGGGCATGGCTAAGAGTGTCTTTGTTGCGTAAGTGACAGCACAGTGTAAGGTTGACCAGTCTTTGTCACAAGTTGTTGAAAAGGGCAGTGGTCTGGCACCATGTTTGTCACAGGCCAGTCCCTGCTCAACCGGCAATATTTTGATCCATGTATGGCTGGCCTAAGGAAATAAATAAGAAAGTATGAATTGCTTAAAGTGGAAGTCCAGTCAAAAATGAAATTTTTCCTGTTAATAGTATGTTAAATATCTTTATCTTTGATATTATTCATTTTCTGGCTAACTGATTATCTGGCTTAGATTAGACTTTCTAAGATGAACAATCTGCTTCTTCCTGTTCTTCGTGGGACAACTCTATTTCCTGTTATCTGAATTTTCTAAGCTGTCTATCACTTCCTGAAAAGGTTGTCCTTCGTTCTTAGACAGACATGCCTAGACCTGCCCAGCCCCACCCCCATCATTCCTATCCTTCAGAGAACATGATTCGGGGGGGGGGGGGGGGGGCAGGCTTTGGAAGTATGCTCTGCCTTTTCGTGGTTTCAGCAGCACAGAACGCACACGGTTTGTTACATTACAATGCAGCATGCTGCAGGTTGTCTACAGTGTAGAACCATGTGGTTGTTTCTGCATGGCACTGTGTACAGATCCATTTCTATTGCTCATTACATGTGAGTTATACACATAAAGTCACATGACAAGTCACAGCCCATTGATTTCAATGGCAAACATTCCCATCTATGCGACTTTGAAAATCAGCGACTTTGAAAAAGTGCCTGCCCTACTTTGATGCAACTTTGATCCAGAGTGTAAAGTTGGATCAACGCTGCACTCAGTCGCATTCTAAATCGCACAACTTTAGAGTTGCACTAGTGGAAACCTAGCCTAAGGCTAAAGTGTAACTTTGAGTGCCGCTTTGATCCAACTTTACACACTCTGGATCAAAGTCACATCAAAAGTTGCATCAAAGTAGTGCAGGTACCTTTTCAAAGTCACATAGATGGGAACGGGTGCCATTGAAATCAATGGGCTGTGAATTGGCATGCGAACTTGGACACAGCCGCATGACAAGTCACGTTTCCACTATTGTGACCCCAAAGTTGCTCTATTTAGAGTGTGACTTTGATGCGACTTTGAGTGCAGCTTTGATCCAACCTTACATTCTCTGGATCAAAGTTGACTCAAACTCACAACAAAGTAGTGCAGGTACCTTTTCAAAGTCGTTGACTTTTAGTCGCATAGATGGGAACGGGTGCCATTGAAATCAATGGGCTGTGATTTGTCATACGACTTTGTGTCCAAAGTCGCACTAGTGGAAACGTAGACTTGGTGTGGTAGCCTGTACTGTTCCTTTAGTGTATAGTGATCATTGTAAAATGTGAGATGAGACCCCAGAACATTCCCAGCTACACTGATAGCCCCCCCCATGTGTCCTATGATCAGCTCCTCCTATCCTGTATATGCCCACTGGCTACACAGGCATAGGGTCCCTCCCTGGAAGTGATGTCACTAGCTATCAGTAACCACACCCACTGGCCGATTTTACTCTCTGGATGAAGTAGAATTGAAGTCATGTGACGGCACAGGATACTGCAAAATAAAGGTAGAGACACTGGGATTTTTTCATTTTGAGGCATACAGCTGAACTTGGCTCACATTAACTACTTCAGCCCCGTAAGGATTTCCCACTTTAGGACCAGAGCACTTTTTGCGATTCGGCACTGCGTTGCTTTAACTGACAATTGCGCGGTCGTGCGACATTGTACCCAAACGAAATTAGCGTCCCTTTTTTCCCACAAATAGAGATTTTGGTGGTATTTGATCCCCTCTGCGTCATTTCTGATCGCCGCTATAAACAAAAGAGCGACAATTTTGCAAAACAAACAATATTTCTTACTTTTTGCTAAAATACTAATCCAAAAAAATGTTTTGTTTTTTTTTTATCGGTTTTGGCCGATTTATATTCTTCCATATTTTTGGTAAAAAAAAATTGCAGTCTGTGTTTGATTGGTTTGCGCAAAAGTTGCTGTGTTTATGAATGATGAGAATCAATTTATGTTTTTTTTTTATATATATATATTTTACTAATAATGGCGGCGATCTGAGATTTTTAACATTACTGTGATATTGCGGCGGACATGTCGGACCATTTTGACACTTTTTTGGGACCATTGGCATTTACTGTATACAGCAATCAGTGCTAATTGATTACTGTGTAAATGCCATTGGCAGTTAAGGGGTTAACCTGGAGGGCACGCTCTAAGGGTTAACTGTGTTCCCTCAATGTGTTCTAACTGTATGGGGGCTGGGCTGGCAGGGGGAGGGGAGTGATCACGGCTCCCATATACAGGGAGCCTGTCATCACATCCCTTCCCCCTCTGTCAGAACTGAGATCCGTGTTTACATACACGGACCTCTGTTCTCTCACTGCGGGGTAGCCGGTAGAGATAGAGTCCGCCCTACCCGCTCCCTGGCTCCCCTGAAACACAGTGAGCACGCCTCGGGCACTCAGTGTGCGATCTCGCAGCCACCGTCAGGTGACGGCGGTTTGCGATAACGAACCAAGTTGCTGCTGTCAAGCCACAGCGGGCGGTTGGCAACTGGTTAATGATTGCAGGGGAGAATTTAAGTGTTAGGGTGGACTTCCACTTTAGCTGACTGTACAACTACAACAACTACATGAATAAGCCAAAGGAAGCAATGCAGGTCAGTTTAATAAAACCAGATTTTGCACTCATTTTTAGTAACTCAACTCCCATGGCTCTGCAGGAGGCATTCCCCTTTCAACACAGTGTGTGTGTTGATGGGAGAATTGAATCCTTTTAATTTTTTTTTTTTTTTTGTTCAACCTCGTGGTTGAATGGGGAAAAAAGCATCATCTATTGCCTGCCTTAGTTAGGGTTTACAACTAATTTAAGTTACATCAACTGCCATCATTCTAGTGGCCACTTTAAAAACTTGCGTATAGAATACAATACCAAAAAAGTAGTAAGAGTCACAAAAAAATGACATAAAAATTACTTTAACTGCTTCCCGACCGCGCGCCGTCTTTTCACGGCGGCAGTCGGGGAGCTGGGCGCGAATCGCCGTAAATATACGGCGATTTGCATTTTGGCCACCAGGGGGCGCGCGCGCGCCCCCGCCGCACTCCTGAGGAGTGTGCCTGCGGCTCGGGCGGACCCGATGTCCGCCGGCGAGCCGCGATGAGCGGCTACAGGGAAAAGAAGGGGAACCGCCGATGTAAACACGGCGGTTCCCCGCCCTGTCAGTGGGGCATGGGTGATCTACTGATCCCTGTCACTGGGATCAGTTAGATCTCTCATGCCCATGTTAGCCCAACCCCCCCACAGTAAGAACACACCCAGGGAACACAGTTAACCCCTAGCTCCCCCCCCCAGGTTAACCCCTTCACTGCCAATGACATTTATACAGTAATCAGTGGACATTTAAATTTCTGATCGCTGAATAAATGTCATTGGTCCCAAAAAAGTGTCAAAAATGTCCGACATGTCCGCTGCAATATCGCAGTACCGCTAAAAATCGCAGATCGCCGCCATTACTAGTAAAAAAAAAAAAAATATTAAAAACCCCAGAAATGAATTCTCATCATCCGTAAACGCGGCCACTTCTGCGCAAACCAATCAATAAACGCCGATTGCAATTTTTTTTATCGCAAATATGAGGAAGAATATAAATCGGCCAAAAACGGTGAAAAAAAATGTTTTTTTTTATATTTTTTTTTTGGATTTGAATTTTAGCAAAAAGTAAGAAATTTGGGTTTTCTTGCAAAATGGTCGCTCTTCTTTTGTTTATAGCGGCGATCAGAAATGACACAGAGGCGATCAAATACCACCAAAAGAAAGCTCTATTTGTGGGAAAAAAAGGACGCAAATTTCGTTTGGGTACAACGTCGCACGACCGCGCAATTGTCCGTTAAAGCGACGCAGTGCCGAATCGCAAAAAGTGCTCTGGTCCTAAAGCTGCAAAACCTTCCGGGGCTGAAGTGGTTAATGTGCTATGGTTTGTCTTTATTGGAAGCCCAGAAGTTTTAACAAAATAGATATTAAAATGCTGATTTGCATCCTAAAAACAGGGTAGGATAGGAGAAGGTTGTTTTATTTTCCCCCTCTTTTTTTATCTGCGCTCTTTTCTTTCCTATATCTTCCATACCTTATTCCTTTTCTTGTTTCGTTTCTGCTTAATTTACTTTATCTGCTCTTATCATTCTTGTTTGGCTGCTTTTACTCTGATCCTGAATCGTTTTATCTGAGCTTCCACCTTGGTAGCTGTAAAGGTTATAGATTTTTTTTGGCTCATCCTGACTTCTGTGATAGGGTGATTCCTCACTAAGATTGATATGGCTGTTGATTATAAAGTTATTTCTATTTCCATCATTTTTAAATGTACTGGTATTTTAACATACAACATGTTTCTAGCTTTTAAAAATGCTCAAAACATTTAAAATGGGAAAATAAACTAATTAGAAGAAAACAGGCAAGTGGATAGCTCATATTGAGGTGTAGGTGTGTGTGTGTGCAGAATTTGATTTCTTGGCCATTTTACAGAGAATCTGAATAATAACACAGACATTTCTTTTTGGCTGAAGCCATGTATTATCAATCAACTGTGTTTAATCTTTTTAAATCATAATGACAACAGAAACTACCCAAATGACCCTTATCAAAAGTTTACATACCCTGAAGATGGCCTGCAGCATGCACACAAATTGACATAAAGAGGTTTGAATGGCTATTAAAGGTAACCATCCTCACCTGTGATCGGTTTGCTTGTAATTAGTGTGTGTGTATAAAATGTCAATGAGTTTCTGGACTCCTAACAGACCCTTGCATCTTTCATTCAGTGCTGCACTGACGTTCCTGTATTCTGAGTCATGGGGAAAGCAACAGAATTGCCAAAGGATCTGTGGGAAAAGGTAGTTGAACTGTATAAAACCGGAAAGGGATATACAAAGATATCCAATGATTTGAGAATGCCAAGCAGCAGTGTTCAAACTCTAATCAAGAAGTGGAAAATGAGAGGTTCTGTTGAAACCAAACCACGGTCAGGTAGACCAACTAAAATTTCAGCCACAACTGCCAGAAAAATTTTTTGGGATGCAAATAAAGCCCGACAAATAACTTAAGGTGAAATACAGGACTCTCTGAAAACATGTGGTGTGGCTGTTTCAAGATGCACAATAAGGAGACACTTGAAGAAAGATGGGCTACATGGTGGAGTCGCCAGAAGGAAAGCCATTACTACGCAAATGCCACAAAGTATCCCGCTTACAATACGCCAAACAGCACAGAGACAAGCCTCAAACCTTCTGGCACAAAGTCATTTGGAGTGATGAGACCAAAATTGAGCTTTTGGCCACAACCATAAACACAATATTTGGAAAGGTCTGTGAAACACGGAGGTGGATCACTGCTGTTTTGGGGATGTGTAAGCTACAAAGGCACAGGAATTTTGGTCAAAATTGATGGCAAGATGAGTGCACTATGCTATCAAAAAATACTGGAGTAACATTTGCATTCATCAGCCAGATAGCTGCGCATGGGACGTACTTGAACATTCCAACATGACAATGATCCAAAACACAAGGCCAAGTCGACCTGTCAATGGCTACAGCAGAATAAAGTGAAGGTTCTGGAGTGGCCATCTCAGTCTCCTGACCTCAATATCATTGAGCCACTCTGGGGAGATCTCAAACGTGCAGTTCATGCAAGACAGCCAAAGAATTTCCAAGAACTGGAGGCTTTTTGCCAAAAGGAATGAGCAGCTTCACCATCTGAGAAGATAAAGAGCCTCATCCACAAATACCGCAAAAGACTTCAAGCTGTCATTGATGTTAAAGGGGGCAATACACGGTATTAAGAATTGGAGTACGTAAACTTTTGATCAGTGTCATTTGGATAGTTTCTGTTGTCATTATGATTTAAAAAGCGTAAGCACAGTTGATTGATAATAAATGGCTTCAGCCAAACACTAACCATGAGTGAAAGAAATGTTTTTTTGTGCTATTCATGTTCTCAGAAAAATGGCCAAGAAATCATAAATTTTGCCAGGGTATGTAAACTTATGAGCACAATTGTGTGTGTGTGATATATATATATATATATATATATATATATATATATATAAACAATTGGTCGTGGTTCTTGGCACTTATTCAAAACTTGTATTAATAGCTTAATATAGGTTTGTTTGAATGGTAAATGTGTAAATGGTTTGGAGCGTCTATGCAATAGATGATGATTTTAACTTAAGATGTTTCTCTGGTACCTTAGGCATTTTAATAATCAAATTTTGTTGCTTATTGACCTGGATAGATTTCAGCAGAATGAGGAAGAAAGGTGGTGTGCCCAGAATATTGAGTGGTGTCTGAAGCAGTACGTGCTTCATCTTTCAACCTCCCATGTTCTGCAGTTCTCATTAAACCATCTGCGTTCTGGAGCTTCTAACATCACACTGACTTTATAGCTCAGTGCTCAGCCACTTATAACTAACAGTATGCTTATTTTTAATTGTGGATTATTTCAAATAAGTACATATCTGACAGCAAAAATCTAAAGGCATCTAATAAGATGCATGAATTAATAATTGTTTACACTGTTGGGTATAATAGCCATATTTGATAGAAAACTGTAAGGAACAGTACAACTCTTGGTCAGTTCTGCACGGAAGTGCACTTGTAGGCAGCTGGTGTCTGATGGGGAGAGCTTGCCAGCACAGGCAATAGGGCAACTACTCACACTGGCTTCTCTGTTGCAAATGTATCAATATCCTTATACCCTTGTTAGAAGAACTTCCCATTTAACAGACCATCACAAACGATTATGTAATAGTTTATGAATTATAAATAGAAATAGATATGTTTGGTTCTCTCTTGCAGAAAGTGGAAGTCCTGAGTCCCGGGTGAATGCTATTCATTTCTTAGTTTACCAACTCCCTGAGAAAAATCGAGAAATGTTGGACCTGCTCATCAAGCACTTGGCTTAGTATGTAACATCAGTGTTATCTCTGCATTAATGTTGTGAAAAAAAAAAGGAAGCGCTCATCAAATCCATGCCTAATCAGTCCATCCTGGTTTTACTGATCATCATAGTTCAACAAGATGTCCTAAGCTACAAAGAAAATGTCTTACAGCTTCATTTTCAGCACAAGGAATGCAATAATTACCTTTTATTAGGCTGCATTCACACATGATTGTTTTGTAGCTTAAAGACGCTCAACAAGCAAAATCTCATTCATTTCAATGGCCCCTGCTCACATCTGAGCATGAACAGGAGCCATTGAAATGAACGAGACTTTGCTTTTTGAGCATCTTCAAGCCTTGAGATACAAAACATTTAGGCGTGATTGCAGCCTTAAACATAGAATAAAAGAGAGCATCCAGATCTGCCACACCATAAAAACGCATAGAGCGGTTGTATACAGCGTTGGTGAGGAAGGAGAAATGCAGTAGCCTAGACAAGCAGATCTGAGGACAATCCAATTATCTTCCTCCTTGTAGCAGCTGGATCAGAGAGGAAGGAATTGTGCGTACCATTCTACTAGATTACATTTTCGGAGTGGGTCCCCCTTTTTCAAGCCTGCTAAAGTGTGTTTTATGCTGTGCCAGATGTGTGCGCTCTCGTTTTTATGGTTTGCATATATAATTTGAGTTTTACATTTGCAGGTCACAGCGTTTGTTTTATTTAACCCCTTTGTGCCTAAAGGTAAAACAAAGAACAATCAAAAATAAATTCTCCTGCTCCCGATGATCGCAGCGATACCACATATTTTTGTTTGTACCCGTAGTAGCGCCCAGAACAATGGTGCACAAAATGCGCATTTTGCTTTTTTTTTTTTTTTAATACTACTTAAAACACACTGACACCGGTACTAATATAAAAAATGCTTTTTAAAAAAAAAAAAAAAAAAAAACCTGCCCAAAAGATACGGACCCTGACCTTTCACTCTTACTTGACCCAAACCCAAACCCTGGTACTGACCGAGATCAAACCTTGATCTAGGTTTTTTTTAAATTTATTTTTACATACAGTTTATATATATCTACCTGAAAGGAGAGCGAGAGAGATGCAATGCATCTTTCCTCTCCATTTACAGAGAGTTAGGGCCGGTTCACACCTAGGCGACTTGTCCAGGCGACTTGTGTCGCCCCAAGTTGGTTGACATGAGAAATCCCATTGAAATGAATGGTAGCCGTCTTAATATACGCTACTCAAGTCGCTCCGACTTCAAGGCGACTTCAGAAAAGGTTCCTGTACTACTTCAACACGACTTCCGACTTGTGCCCATAGAATTCAATGGAAGTCGCCTCCAAGTCGGATCCCCCATCTATATTGAAGCGACTTTACAGGAAAAAGAAAATAATTTTTTAAGGCAACCCCCCCCCCCCCTCCCTCTCTTCTCTAATTGGCCACAGGCAAAGTCGGCTGGCATGGAGGACTCTTCAGGTCGCGTTGTAAGTTGCGCTGAAGTCGCATTCAGATCACCTAGCAAAGTCGCCTCTGAAGTCGGATCGCCTAGATGTGAACCGGCCCTTAAGCCCCGTACACACAATCACAAAATCAAATGAAAAATACCACTTTCCAAGCAATCATACGATAATCGGATCGTTAGTACAGAGCTTTCAAGAGCCGATCATGACTGTTCATCCGATATTATCCAATCGGACATGCAGGAGAAATTTTCTTGTACGATGCCTGATCGTACGATTTTCCTTTTAACCAGTGCAGTTGTCGTTCGAAAATGCAATACGAATACACTACAACACATTACATCACTTCCGATTTTTTTTTATTCTGTCGTACGAGAATTTTCATGACTTAAGTAAACTCTTCCGATTCGATCTGAGATTAGCATGCAAAAACTAAGGGACGATCATTCGCCCGATAAACTCATAGTGTGTACCGGGACTCTGGGCTCCTGGTGAGATCCCGGTCTCCGTCCTGGGAGCGCGTTGTGCGGCACATTCCCAGAACAAAGATACACATACTGTATATGTGGCTCCACGGAAAAAGCCCAGTCCACTGAGGGTGCATATATGTGTACTGTCGGCATAAAGGGGCTAATGTCAGTTTAATAGTATTGTTTGATACTTTGCTTTATTGCATTCATCTAATTTAAGCCTGTTTTGTCTGTTTTATTCTGCTTACATGAAGTTTTAACATTTCCTCCTCCACCCATCATGAGTCAAGCTTATGATTCACACTTGCTTATTGAGCAGAGCTAATTGACAGAGCTGGTGCCCAGTGTTAATAGTAGAGTCATGTATGTATATCTCTGACGTAACATCTCTTTATTTTTTTTGTATAAGTGTCTCCAGCCATGCCAAGAAGAATTTGATGACCGTAGCTAATCTGGGAGTGGTGTTTGGCCCAACATTAATGAGACCTCAAGAAGAAACTGTAGCAGGCATCATGGACTTGAAGTTTCAAAACATTGTTGTTGAAATACTTATTGAAAATCACGAAAAGGTATTTACCCAACCCCTCGACTGCTTTAACTTCATTCAACCGATTTGAGATCATTTTAATATCTAGTTGATATATATACACACACACACACACACACACACACACACACACACACACACACACACACACACACACACACACTCAGGTCCATAAATATTGGGACATTGTCAATTCTAATCTTTTTGGCTCTATACACCACCACAATGGATTTGAAATGAAACGAACAAGATGTGCTTTAACTGCAGATTTCAGCTTTAATTTGAGGGTATTTACATCCAAATCAGGCAAACGGTGTAGGAATTACAACAGTTTGTATATGTGCCTCCCACTTTTTAAGGGACCAAAAGTAATGGGACAGATTAACAATCATAAATCAAACTTTCACCTTTTAATACTTGGTTGCAAATCCAATTTGCAGTCAATTACAGCCTAAAGTCTGGAACGTAAGTTCATTTCAAGTGTGCTATTTGCATTTGGAATCTGTTGCTGTCAACTCTCAATATGAGATCCAAAGAGCTGTCACTATCAGTGAAGCAAGCCATCATTAGGCTGAAAAAACAAAACAAACCCATCAGAGAGATCGCAAAAACATTAGGTGTGGCCAAATCAACTGTTTGGAACATCCTTAAAAAGAAAGAATGCGCCGGTGAGCTCAGCAACACCAAAAGACCCGGAAGACCACGGAAAACAACTGTGGTGGATGACTGAAGAATTCTTTCCCTGGTGAAGAAAACACCCTTCACAACAGTTGGCCAGATCAAGAACACTCTCCAGGAGGTAGGTGTATGTGTGTCAAAGCCAACAATCAAGAGAAGACTTCACCAGAGTGAATACAGAGGGTTCACCACAAGATGTAAACCATTGGTGAGCCTCAAAAACAGGAAGGCCAGATTAGAGTTTGCCAAACAACATCTAAAAAAGCCTTCACAGTTCTGGAACAACATCCTATGGACAGATGAGACCAAAGATCAACTTGTACCAGAGTGATAGGAAGAGAAGAGTATGGAGAAGGAAAGGAACTGCTCATGATCCAAAGCATACCACCTCATCAGTGAAGCATGGTGGTTGTAGTGTCATGGCGTGGGCATGTATGGCTGCCAATGGAACTGGTTCTATTGTATTTATTGATGATGTGACTGCTGACAAAAACAGCAGGATGAATTCTGAGGTGTTTCGGGCAATATTATCTGCTCATATTAAGCCAAATGCTTCAGAACTCATTGAACGGCTCTTCACAGTGCAGATGGACAATGACCCGAAGCATACTGCGAAAGCAACCAAAGAGTTTTTTAAGGGAAAGAAGTGGAATGTTATGCAATGGCCAAGTCAATCACCTGACCTGAATCCAATTGAGCATGCATTTCACTTGCTAAAGACAAAATTAAAGGGAAAATGCCCCAAGACCAAGCAGGAACTGAAGACAGTTGCAGTAGAGGCCTGGCAGAGCATCACCAGGGATGAAACCCAGCGTCTGGTGATGTCTATGCGTTCCAGACTTCAGGCTGTAATTGACTGCAAATTGGATTTGCAACCAAGTATTAAAAAGTGAAAGTTTGATTTATGATTGTTAATCTGTCCCATTACTTTTGGTCCTTAAAAAGTGGGAGGCACATATACAAACTGTTGTAATTCCTACACCGTTCACCTGATTTGGATGTAAATACCCTCAAATTAAAGCTGAAAGTCTGCAGTTAAAGCACATCTTGTTCGTTTCATTTCAAATCCATTGTGGTGGTGTATAGAGCCAAAAAGATTAGAATTGTGTTGATGTCCCAATATTTATGGACCTGACTGTATATGTGGTGCTGTTCCTAAAAAAATTACAGTTGATCAAAGTTGAATGGTTGCTTACAAGGTTCCTTTTAGCAACAGCCAGCTTCCAGCTTTCACGTTAAAGCTCACCACACACGTTACAATCTGACCATAAGGTTCTCATATTGCATGGTTTATTAAATATAGCGTTAGGCTGGCCATACATTATACAATATTTCTTTAGATTTACCAAATCCATATAATATAAGCTAACACTTATAAAGCTAAACACTTTTTAAATTTGTATGCAATCAGGGAGGCCATTGCACTACATAGTTGAAAGTAAATCTAAAGGAATAAGAAAATTGTATAATGTATGGCCAGCATTAGTTGTGCAAAGATTGTACAGTCAGAATGTTGTGTGGTTGGTAAGCTTAATTTTGGTTCAAAATGAATCCTATGCCCTGTTTGATTGCTGTGTACATTACTGCTAATCTTGCTTTCGAATGTTTACTTAATTATCCACACTGCATGAATAGGTATAAACTTTAAAATGAAGTGTTGCTGGGTATATGTTCTGTTTCTATAGCTAGAAGCAAGGTTAATGGTTTGGGGACATCTGTGAATTGTAATGCATCATGCCCCACACTGTCTACTTTTTGCCAGTTTGTGATCTAACTGACTCATTTATTATACTGTATACTACATACTATACTCATCTATTATATGCGTATTGCTGTTATCAGAAAGGAAATGGTTGTTTATCTCAAGATACCAGTGGCCAGGGTGTGGGGTTTGAGGATATAGAATTATCAAGGGAGAAGAGGATTGCATAGAGTTTTTTTTAAATATAGGTAAATTGAGTGAACTTCCTGGCTTTAGCGCAGTTGCAGTGTCTCCCTCATAGCATTAGCTGTCACTGATTTATTTAACGTATTGATCAGAATTGCTGTATAGCAATATACATAGAATGGAAAATTTTCATCTGTAGCATCAATCTTTTTATCTTTTTATTTATGTAATGTGTTCATAGCACAGAAGTCTAAAAACCAGAAGTCAGATGAGGTGACACCAGAATGAAGCAAGAGCCAGGAAGGCAGTTTTCATTGTTAGGATGAATATACTCTACATTTTGGCAATCACCCAGGGCTGACAGACTAGACAAATGTCTTATTGTCAGTATGGATCAGTGGAATGTGATAGTCTATACAATAGCTTTTCAACCAAGGATCTCTGACGTGCTGGATAGATCTGAAAGTTATTTATGACAAATCGGGCTGTGTGCATGTACAAGTGAAAGTTAAAGGAAAACAATACCGGTTTTAGGTTGGTTTCATTTTTTTTTAAACTCCTGTTTTATACCTGTTTTTTGCTACAGTTCTACAATCTTTGTTTTTACAAATGAACTTTTAATGCATAAAAAAGGAATACCAGAGTACTATGGGTAACCTAAAGCGACAGCACAGCCTACCTTAAGGCACTGTTCTGTCTGAATGAAGCTTGGATTGAGCCATCTGATAGGGTATGAGTCACTGGGATAAGGCACTGCTGTATTTCATTCAGTGTGTAAACATTTTAATCCTAAACATTTCCATTTAAAGCTATTGGGTCTCTGGGTTTCTGCTCGCACCACAAAAAAGTACATCTAAAAATACCCCTATGAAACCCAGATATCGGACGTCATCTAAGGCCGCCTCAGATGACGTCTAATGACGAAACGCGTAAGTCAGTGCCAATTACGTCACTACGCACCCACGATCCCTGGGCTGAGTAAGCAGTAGGACTCCAGCCGCCGGCTTCCCCGTACGTCTGACTTCTCCTAGCTGCAAGAGTGAGTAAAGTGTACAATTTGCTGTGGCACTCTGCATTGTGAAATCATTTGGATCTCTTTGTGCTTGCATGTACTGGACCCCGGGAGCGGCACACAAGCCCGCACACAGCGGACCCTGGGCTAGGAGCATAAGCCGGCATTAGAGGGAATTTCAACAGGAGCCGTATGTTCAGCTCCATCTGGGGGCTGCCAGTGGGAACACCAGTTTAGACTTTTTTTCATCCTCTGTCTTGTCTTGGTTGAACCATATACTGGGACACTATATATAGCAAATTTCTTTGTTCACTTATGAATGTGTTTTTTTCATATGGTATTGTGGCATAAGATTTGAAGGCTGCACTCACACTTTTTTGTGTTTTATTCAGCACTACACAAACCTACACATCATTTATTATTGGTATTTTTTATTTTTACCTGCTATTTTATTTCTTGGTCTTGCTCTTTCAGCACTTTACATTTATTAAACATTATAAGAGGTGACATTAATACATTTATTGCACTTTGCACCTTTTGAGGTATACGTTGCATACTGAACTTGCATTTTTGGAGGCACATATTGCACTCTGCACGTTATTGCATTGTTTACCCTATTAATATCTTTGCACATCCCACAACCCTAGACCATTCATATATTTTTAGCAGTGCCACACCCACTTGTTATCCTTTTACTGCATTCAGTGATGGTCCGTTCATAAGGGGCGCAGTGCGCTTCCCCTGTTATCCATGTAACCTGGCCCCTAATCTACATGCAGGGCGCCGGATGGATTTCATTTTTCTTTTTTTTTTTTTGAAGCACATGATTAGAGCCTGAGGCTCTAATTGGCTTCAATAAAGAGTGGTGTTCGGCAGGGAGGAGAAACAACGGCCCCAGCTCTTTGCAAGTTGGGGCAAGGAGCTGCAGCCCTACCCATGATCCCATCCCATATCTGCCTCCTAACGTAAGGAGGCCTCTGATTGCCGCCTTCCCGTCCATCTCCCTCAGAAGGGGGGGTGGGGTCTGGATTGCCGCCTTCTCATCCGTCTCCCATGCTCCGGGGGGGGGTTTGGGGGTTTGCGCTTGATAATAAAAAGTCGGATAAGTCCTTTTTACATGTGACCATGAATGCGGGGGTGCAAACTTTAGAGGGTGGAACTCTGCATTAAGTGCTTTAGAGGAAAGTAAGGTTAGATTCTGGTTGTGATTTCTAAAATCTATGATACAATTAGTTAAGTGGGTAAAACAGTTAACACTTAAATATTTCAACTTTAAAGCTAAAGTGCCAGTTCAATGCACCTAATTTACTGTATATCCCTTATTATGGGAATGTCCACAGATTCAGCTGGTGTGGTCACAGACACTGAGCTATTTGACTCAACTAAGTGGAAAAGTGTGCTCTCCTATTCCTCCTCTGTGCTTGTTCCACGCTATTCCACACTATTCTTTCTGTAGAACATCTTGTTTTCCTGGTAACTAAAAGACTATTATTAACAAATTGGACTACTCCAGTTCTCCCTGCCCCGGTAGCTATATAACATCTTGCTTAAATGTATGCTTTTTGATAAAATGGAGACTTGCAAGGATCTGGAGTCTTATAAAAAAAAAAAAAAAGTGTTGCTACTTTTTATTATACTACTTATATTTGCTTAACAATCTGACATTTATCCTACTTGGAGAACATATTTTTCTGTTTAGATATTTTAGATTATATATATATATATTTGTACCTCATTAGTATTTTAAATGTATTGCCATGTATTGTTTTGTATTTTTTAAAAAGTTTACAGATAAAAAAAAAAATTAAAAAAGATAGTTTAATCTGCTTATATTTTGCCTTACCCCGTCCTCACCAATTAACATGGTAATGGCATTGTAAAATAACACACTTTGGTTTTCACAACATGCCTTGTTTTATACCCAATCACATCATAACTTATCTCTCTGCTTATATACTAGAGATGTGCTCGGGCATATTCAAAACCCCACATGCCCGATCCCGCCAGGGAGCCGACACTGCACAGGGCTAATCCCAGGCAGTGAGACATTTCCTGCTCCGCAGCTACACAGATAGGAAAATGTCTAACTGCCTGATTAGCGATGTACAGTGTCGGCTTCTCTGCAGGATGGGATATGTGGGGGTTCGAACACGCCCGAGCCCATCTCTATTATCTACACAAAGTAGGCTGATAATGACTGGTGGGCAGGGCTTGCATGGTGCCGTATATAGCTTCCACAATACAAAGAACTGCAATCCAAAAGAACGAAAGTTGCAAACCAGGGGCAGCTGAGCCAGGGAGATGATGCTGGACGTCCAAATTAGATGGGCTTTATCTGACTTGCGGCAGCATCTAATACACACTGTGAGATCAGAGTAAGCAGTTTCAATACTGGAGAGCAGCCTGTATTAGACTGGGTTCACATATGTGCGAATTGGATGCAGGTTTACCCGCATCCAATTCGCATGACTTGCGAGTGTGACCAGTTCTCAATGGAGCCGGTCAACACAGGTCTGGGGTAGCCACAAAGCGGATTGCAAAAGGATCCTGTGCGTGTCTGGTTCAGGTGCGAATTTAGGCAAATATTCGGACATGAACTGGTGAACAGACGCGCACCGGACCCCCGGACACAAAGCCACAGCTGCACATACACTATATTATCAAAAGTATTGGGATGCCTGCCTTTACACACACATGAATTTTCATGGCATCCCATCGATATTGAGTTGGCCCAACCTTTGCAGCTATAACTGCTTCAACTCTTCTGGGAAGTCTGCCCACAAAGTTTAGGAGTGTGTCCATGGGGATGCAGTCTCCACACTTATTCATCCCAAAAGTGTTCTATCGGGTTGAGGTCAGGACTCCTTGCAGGCCAGTCAAGTTCCTCCACCTGAAACTCGCTCATCCATGTCTTTATGGGCCTTGATTTGTGCTCTGATGCAAAGTCATGTTAGAACAGGAAGGGGCCATCCCCAAACTTTTACCACAAAGTTGGGAGCATGAAATTGTCCAAAATGTGTTGGTATGCTGATGCCTTAAGAGTTTCCTTCACTGGAACTCAGGGGCCAAGCCCAACCCCAACACCTGAAAAACAACCCCACATCATAATCCCCCCTCCACCAAATGATTTGGACCAGTGCACAAAGCAAGGTTCATAAAGACATGGATGTGTGAGTTTGGGTTGGAGGAACTTGACTGGCCAGCACAGAGTCCTAACCTCAACCCAATAGAACACCTTTAGGATGAATTAGAGCGGAGACTACAAGCCAGGCCTTCTCATCCACATCAGTGGCTGACCTCACAAATGCGCCAAAATAGGCAAACATTCCCATAGCACACTCCTAAACCTTGTGGGCAGCCTTTCCAGAAGAGTTGAAGCTGTTATAGCTGCAAAGGGTTGAACCCTACAGACTAAGACTGGGATGCCATTAAAGTTCATGTGCACGTAAATGCAGGTGTCCCAATACTTTTGGTAATATAGTGTATGTGAACCCAGCCTAACTCTGCAAAACTGAAGGAAAGGCTGGAGTGCAGCTTTAAATTCATCAGTTTGCCAACACCTCTACTTTAGCTGATGAAAAATAGTCCTAAAAAAGCTGAATTAAAGATTTATTACAGCAAATTAATGAATATTTGAATTAGACCTACAGAATCCTGCAATTTCAAGGCACACATTTTACATTCTAGAATAATTTAAGAAAAGTGCCTAGAAACTAGTGTCAGTGTACCTTTCAATGCATTCACATTATTTTAGGAACAGAAGCACAGCTATTAATATTTTAAAATATTATTAATCTATTAATTGTTCTTGGTTGTATGTGTTTTTTAAATATTGCTAACTTTTCTTTATTGTTGTGATGAGGTTTGATTTAATAATTTAGAAACCATTGAAATGGGATGCTCTCTTTATTTTTTTGGAGTAGTCAGACTTCTTGCATCCCGAGCATTACTCATAAGAGGGCAGTGTAGATCTACTAGGAGGAAACCGAATCTTGAGCAGACGTTTTCATCAGAGGAATAAAAGCTTAGCAGGCAAATTCTTTGAACCAAAGTGATAAATATTTTGAATTTATGGTATCCTAGCAGTGAGACACAACAGGAAATGTGCTGCTAAATGGAACTTTTATGATTTGCAAACCCTTAGGGGCATATTTATAAAGCAGTCAATGTGACTTTCACCAAGCATTCACTGGTGGTGAATCAATCACTGTAAATTTAAACGTGCCCCAGAAAGATTCATCTGCAGTGAATGTTTGTTGAAGGTCAAATTCGCGGTTTCATAAATAGGCCCCTTTGTTTGAAGCAGTCTTGGTCTACTGTGCAAGCTCCTTCGGCTGACTATCGAAAAGCTGCCGGTCTGAGAAGTGGCTAAAGGAGCGTGCATGGCAGGCTGACAGTGCCATCATCAACACGAGTCAGTGGCTTGGCATTGTCGCCCTGCAACAGGAAGTGCTTTTATTGGCAGGATCAACATGCATACGCTTTATGAAACCAGTACATGTATTTGTGTAAAAAATATTTTCTGTACAATTTTTATGAAGTTTTACTTTTTTTTTTGTCATTTTCCTGTGTGTTGTGTCCTGCTCCTTCACGTCATGCTGCACAGCAGAAATTCCTTATTGTACACAGTCTTTCTGGCTGCTAAGTGCATTATACTTTACACATTGTGGACTGATGCTTGAAAGTTGCATTTAGTGGTGTGGGAGAAGGAAGGAAGGAAGAGTGGGCAGTTAATCTCTTCTGTATTCTACAGTATAGTCGATTGTATTAAGCCTCGTACACACGGGACGACGATCATACTTACGATCATCTCAAATGGTATGTTGGATAATGTAACTTGCATACTGACTGCACTACACGATCGTACGACCACAGAAAGAACGTTCAGGTGCATGTAATTAGCATCCGGCCATTCCTGACTTCTGAGCATGCGTGTTTTGCACAATACAACTTGTTGTACCTACTGCTCTGTACACACGATACAACGGTTGTATGACCGCTTGTTTGTACGACCAAGTTTTCTAGTCTGCTCATACAACTCCCTTGTATGACCGTCGTATGTCGGCTGTTCTAATTGCGCATACGAACGATCGATTTCGCATACAACGGTCGTTCATACGACCTGTTGTATACGATCGTCGTCCCGTGTGTACGAGGCTTTACTCATGCCAGAGATCTCAGACCTTCACACCCTGCACACAAGCCTTTTTTTTTTTAAGCAATTACATAGAGGAAGATATTTTTTGCGATTAGCAATTGGTTGTCCTGTTGCAATGTTTGAATTGAACTTTTCAGGCACACACATTTTTTCACTTTGATCGGGTCTTTGCCTTCATACCACTGAAAAACTTTAGGATGTCACAAACATTTGCCAGTTTTGTAAATCTAAAGCTGGAAACACTATACAATTTTCTGTAGATTTTTTTTCCTTCAGATTTACCAAAACCATATAATGAGGTCAAACCTTAGGAGTTTCAGTTTGTATGCAATCAGGCAGGCCCTTGCACTACATGGTTTTGGTAAATCTAAAGAAAATCAGACAACAAAAGTTGTATAGTGTCTAATGGGGTCTTAGTATTAGACACTATCACTATCCACTTATTATTCGAGAATAACAGAGACCACTACTGCTAAGCTCTCATTTGAGAATGCTTGTTAACTTGCTGTCATTGCTTCATTCGTGTTGCTGATCTGAAACAGTTGGGCTCGTTTCACACTGCATCGATGCGGGAACCTTGCGAATCCACTGCTGGTTCCCGCATTGCTTGCCTCCCAGTGGCAGTTCACACTGCCCTTTGCGAACTGAAGGGAGGTGTCAATACATGGTTAACGACACCCCCTTTTCAGTTTTCACATCGCAGTGCAAGCTGCAAACTGGCACAGGGATCGGATTGCATGGTTATGATCCGATTGTGACCCTGCAATAAAAAAGTGTGAGTTTGGTCCGATTGCGATGCAAATTCAGCCATACAATCTCTATTGCTGAATTTGCATCGCACAGAGATCGCATGTGACTCACTCTGCAGTGCGGTGTGAATCATATGCGATCTCTAAGATCGGAGCAGTGTGAACCGAGCCTTATAGAGATAAGGAATTCTGACACTTATTTAAAGCATACTTTTTTCTTGTCAGTGACTCTAAAGTATTTACGACAAAGACAGCCAGGCAACCTGTAACTTTAGGTGAAGGCTAGCAATGGCAGTTCCTATACTTTTATCATAACTCTCTTTAACATCTACTTATCTAGTTTAAACACTAAAAGGCTGCTTTTGTGAAACTAGTGTTCCCAGAATTGCTATCCAATGTCTGTAGGACCACAAATGGTGACATGCAGCCCCCCTTTCAGAATAAAAATGCACAGCAGGGGGAGATCCCTGCAGCCGCATCGCTTGTATGGATGCAGGAAAATGTGAGATTTTTTTTTATTTCTCAGCCCGTTGTTTGAACGTAAAAAAAAAAACTGTGTGTACCGAACTTTAGCATTGGAGATAGGCAAAAAAAAAAAAAAACTTCCTAAATTACATAATTAAACAATAGGGTCTGGAGAGGAGCAGACATACTGATTGTTTCACAGCAGCTAAAATTTAAGATGGATTTAAAGAGCTCAAAAGAGCAGAAATGTGAGAAGCCCTTGGCTAATATCATATGCATAGATCCACATCATAAATAAATCACTAAGCGCACAATATTGCTAAAAATATATGCAGATAGGGTAAATTGTCATTGTGTATTATATCTTTATAAGGCTTTATTGCATATACTGTGTCTATTACACTGATGACAATCTAATTCTGTTCCGGATGTCTATAGGTACAACTGTATGAATTGCATTTGATCATTATTTAGGGCTCCCAAGTGTTTAACCTCTTGCTGACAGCCAGCAGTATTTACTAGCATGTATTCACTAGCAGATTTTACTGGCATGTATTCACTAGCAGTATTTACTAGTATCTACTGCTGGAGGGCAGCAGCCCCAGGCACCTCAACGTACAGGCACTTCCTAGTTTAGAGATGCACATGCCTCCTGCTGACCTTTGCTATGATTAAAGCCAATCATTTTGGCTGTATACCTTTTGATCGGCTGTGCCCACTCACAGCACAGAGATCTGTGTGTTTGTAAACACAACACACAGATCTGGCTGGATTTATCCCTGCTTTGTTACCGTTTTGTACTGAAAGCAAGAAGGAGAGACCCAGCTAGATGATCTGGAAGTAAAAGCAGCACACATACACATTTATACACTTGTTAGGCACACATTTAACCCCTTGATTGCCCGCTTTATCACTCCCGTCATCTAGCCAATGCCATTAGTACAGTGTCAGTGTACAGTATTAGCACTGATCATTGTATTAGTGTCGCTAGCGACGTCGGTGTCAGTCAGTGTCCCTCACAGCCAGTATCGGTTAGCGCCAGATTGCCCTCCACACCTTCAGTCACGTTAGGCCTCATGCACACAGGGTGTTTAATCTGATCTTTGTATTAGTGTCGCTAGCAACGTCAGTGTCCCTCACAGCCAGTATCGGTTAGCGCCAGATTGCCCTCCACACTATCAGTCACATTAGGCCTCATGCACACAAGGCGTTTAAAAAACGTTACAAAAACATCAGTGTTTTTGAGCGTTTTTAAATTGGTGCTTTTTAGCGGTTTTTAGTTAACATTAAACGCTGGTGAGACGCATTTTTGAGCGTTTATCTGTGTTTTTGGGCATTTGAGCATTTTTACAGCTGAAAAACTCCTCTCAGAACCCACTAGTTTTGGTTTTTTTTTTTACAGCCAAAAAACGCCCCAGCCAAAAACAGTTGATAACAGTCTATGTGTACATGGACACATAGGATAACATGATGGGGAGGTTACCGACTGTAGGGAAAAACGTTTGAAGCTAAAAACAGCTGCTATAAAAAGTCCAAAAATGTCCTGTGTGCTTGAGGCCTATAAGTCGCTAATCACCGCCGTTATTAGTATAGTTTCTATACGGATCAATATCGTGATCACGATCAGAATTATGCTAGTGTCCCCAAAAACCTGTAGCAGGTTGGCCTAAAATGTATATGTTTTATAACAAAATAGAAAACATAGGTTGTTTTTTTTGTTTTTGTTTTTTTTTTTAATTTTCTGTATTTTTTGTTTATACGATACAAAATAAAAAATCCAATGGTGCTCAAATGCCACCAAAAAAAAAAGATGCTATAAATATAATTTGCTTTCAGTGTTGCATGACCGAGCAATTGCCAGTTAAATTCGTACAGTACTGAATAGGAAAAAGGCTCTGGTTATGATGGGGGTAAAACCTTCCGAAGGTCAGGTAGTTAAGACCCTTTAAAAAAAAAAAAGTGCATATCATTAATTCTGCTTAACACATCATTCTTTGGCTGTATATGTTAGAAGAGTAATGTTTCCTGTTGGTTGAAAAAAAAAAAACATTTTTTTTTTTACTTCCTTAGTCTGTACAAGACATAAGTCTCCTTTCTCGGTGTCCTTGTATTTAAGGTTATTACAGGTTACAAATGGTCTCTGTTACTCTTTGAATGCACAAAGTCAAAGTATTTTATACAGATAATTGAACTTTACAGTAGGGCCTCCATTATTCATTGCATTATTACAACGTGAAACAAATGTTATTTCCACTTTCTGGCGCCCTTCTATTTATGTAACCTTAACTGACATCTTGGAATTCCCCTGCTCAGTGCTTTAAAACATGACATAATGGAGTATGGGACATATTCATGCCATGACGTATGTACAAATGGGACCACTACTCACTACCATATTTCATTCACTGCTTTTCTTAAAGTGTATGTTCAGCCATTACCCAAATATAGTATTTTTATTTTTTCCTTTTACCTTTATTCCTGTAGGGAGGAACCACTTTTATTACTCTGTGACATTATCGTCAGGCTTGTAAAAGTCTTGCAGGGGTAGCTTTTGTAAGGTTCGTTCCTTGACTCGTTTGGGCAGGCTCTTTGCAACACTATCTAAAGAGTAATTAATATACATGTGGAAAGGGACAGAGAGGTGAGGCAGATAGTTGGCCTTCTGTAGTCCAGCAAGAAAAGCTAATACCACCAGTCATACATGAAGTTAGGAGCTCACTGGATTTCTGACTGATCAACAGGTATCTTTCTGTACTTGTGCAACGTTTTAAAGAGAGAAAACATGGGGTAACGTGCACCTATCAGAGAAATTTACAGATTGTGTTTGTTTTTGAAAGCGATCATGTATTTTAGACCTATCTCACAAGGGCTTCAGATTTTGAAGTTTAGAACAATGGCTACAGCTATCAAACAAATATAAAGTTTTAAAGCAATTGTAAAATCTTGTTTTTTCTTCTATAAAAATAACAAACATGTTATACTTACCTGTCCTGTGCAGTGGATTTGCACAGAGCAGCCCGGATCTTCCCTTCTCAGGTGCATCTTCTGCGCTCCTGGCCCCTCCTTCCTGTTGAGTGCCCCCACAGCAAGCAGCTTTCTATGGGGGGCACCCGAGCCGAATTACAGCTCTGTGTCCATTCAGACACAGAGCTAATGCCCCCCCCCCTCCCCCCGATTGGCTGACTGACTTTAATTGACAGCAGCAGGAGCCAATGGCACCACTGTTGTGTCTCAACCAATCAGGAGGGAGAGACACTCAGACGGCCGAGACACTTGTGGACGTTGCTAGAGATGGGGCTTAGGTATGTATTAGGGGGTGTGCTGCACACAGAAGGCATTTTATTTTATGCATCAAGATAAAAAGCCTTCTGAGTTTACAACTTCTTCAGGCTGGTTTCACACTGTGTGGCCGTGGGGCACAGCAGGGGTCCGATGCGTCCCCGTTTACCATTTCAGGTCTGAATTTTTGGCTGAATTCGGACCTGAAACAGAGCCAAAGATGCACAGGACTTTTCTGCTGTGTGTGCCGCGGCCGCCCCGAAGATGTGAACCGGCTCCATTGAGAGACGTTCACAGTCTCCTGTCATACAAATTAGATGCGGGGAACGCATCGAATTCGCAATAGTGTGAACCTAGCCTTAAGCAAAATTAGACAAAATTCTCTTAGTAGGCAAGCTTTAGGTGTGGTTAAAGCTTGTCAAGAGCTTGTTTAAATTAACTGCCAGCACTCATCTTATAGGGAATATACAGTATAATAATATTAATATTATAATACAGGATTTATATAGGGGAAACAGTTTGTGCAATAATTTACAATATAAATGGAGTCAGTACAGTGACAATACAATTCAAGAGGGTTAGGGGGGCCTTGCTTGTGAAGACTTAAAAGGGAGGGGCATGGGATACAAAAGGTAATAACTGTGGGTTTAAGTTAAAGTGGCTGTAAACCTCTGACATAAAATGTGGACTAAATATATCCCTCTGTAATGTCGTGCTTGTCTCAATCTAGAGCACTAGGTGACATTTCTTTCTGCTGCCTCATTTCTCTATCTGTATGAGTCCCTTCTGACAAGTTTTCCCTGACACCAAGAGGTAAAAAGGTAGCAGGGATGGAGCTCCAGCACACAGCCTGTGATTGACAGCCCAGACTGTGTGTGTGTGTGTGTGTGTGTGTGTGTGTCACTTCCCTCCCCTCCAATCAGCTCTGAGCTCGCCTCACTGAGATCTGCAGTGTGTAATGTCAGAACCATGTCCCCTGTTTTCTGATAGCTCAGACAAGCTGTAAAAATTCTGCACTTTAAATGGCTGTAAAAAAGAGTACTGCAGATAAACCTGTACAATTTATATAAGCGGATTTGTTTCAAATGTGTGTAGCACCTGAGGCTAGTCACGTTACTGGGTATATGTAAGGGTTTACATCCACTTTAAAGTAAAAAGCAAAAGTTCAGTTGTTAGAGGTGGAGTATGCATTAGTGATCGTCTAAAATGGACAGACATTTTATGAGCTCCGTTTTTGAAAGATTGAGTTTTAGGAAGTGGTGTGACATCCATACACTGATGTCAGTAAATTGGCAATGTGTGTGGTCAGGAAGAGCCAGGAAAAAACATTCTTGAAAGAAAAGGGAGTGGAGTTTGATGAGTAGGTGACCAACTCCAAGTTGCAGAAATCTTGAATAGTATAAATACAGAGTAGTGGCCATTGAGAAACTCTGGTATAGAAGGATTCCAACTCCCCCTCCCGTTTTGTTAACTGGGTCTAGTTGAGTTAGTGGAGGCCCCAATGGGAGATGGCAGCTGGATAGGCAGAGGCAGATTCCTGGAGCCAAATTTCAGTAATGGCAAGTGGGTTAAAAGAGCTGAAGATAAAAATGTCATGTACAAAAGTGAGCTTGGTAAAGACAGTGAGCATTCCAGAGGAGGATACATGAGTTTGGCGGGTGCTGGTTCTTGGGAGCAGATGACTAGAAACTAGATGTGTGAATTGGGGATTCTGTCAGAGGAAGGGGGTTGCTGAGTGTGGGGGTGAAAGGTAGATCGCGTAGAGCCAAGATTAGGGGAAATATCCCCAGATGTTATCAGAAGAAAGAGTTGGGATGGGAGAAATATTTAAATGAGTGCACATGTTCCACTGTCCTGGAGTTTGTCAGCATGTGGGTTTAATATTAGGAGGTGGTAAGTACAGCCATAGATAGAGGGCAGTGTGAGGGTAATATGCAGTATATTAGCTGTGGGGTGGAGAATGGGGTTGAACTAGAATTTGACGAGAGAAGATGTGAGAAAGAATAGTGGAGGGAACATGTTACAGTGTGGAAAAAGTAGGAACTAGACATGGAAAAAAAAGCTGCATTGAGAATATGCGGGTTCACTTGTGGTTTGTCCAGAGTGGAGCATAGTTTGTAAATACCTTCATATTTCTGCTCTAGTTGAATTGTTCAAGTGCATTACATTTCTGCAGAAATTATGACAAAAGTGCCTGACTGCCTGGCAAAGTGCCTTCCGCCATGAGTTTTTCTTGATTTATAGATGGATGGGGGTAGGAGCGTGTTTTAGTCAATCGATTAAAAGCTGGTAAAACATATGGTTGTGTCATATGGTCAGCCAAGAAAGCAGAGAGGTAAATCTATCCCAATTATACAATACTGGCCATACATTGGTCGCATGCTAAATCAGCTGAAATTCGTTCCACGGGTGTCCCTGTATCCCCATCACTTGGCTTGAAAAAAATCCATTTTCATGTGACTTTTGTTGAAGCTGTCGGGCATAAAATTCTCAGACAAACAGCGGCTGGGCATATAATCAGATGCAGGCACTGTTCGGGTATTATGACAGCTGTAGATGCCAGCCCTAGGAATAGCCGGCACTGCAGATTTGTCCATACACATGTGGGGTAATTGCCTAAACCAGACCCAACAAAAATTGTGGTGCCACATCCCAGTTCATTAATGGCATTTAAGAAATGTGGAAAAACGGATTTTGAAACAGGGCTTGACAGATTTGTTTTAAATCTCGTTGCCATCTAAGTTAGGAGCCAGTTTTTTTGTGACTAACCAAGCTTTATTTTGGATGACAAAACCCCTTCTCCTATGTAGGCTGACAAAAGCCCAAGCGCTAGGATGCAATTACTAGTCACCATGGCAAGCTGTCAAGCCCTGCCCTAAAGAATAAAAGTAGTTCCACACAATATTTCCACAAAATTTCAGTAAAAAAAATACAATAAAGTTAATTTTAGGGGACAAAAATACAATAAATGACCCAATTTTCGGTAAAGGATAAAAGCTGGAGTTGTATTGAGTGATTGTAAAAACTTTTTTTTTTTTGATAAACCTATTTACCTTCTCTGTGAAGTGGTTTTACAGAGTGGCCCACATCCTCCACTTCTCAAGGCCCTCTTCTGTGCTCCTGGCTCCTCCCTCCTGTTGAGTGCCCCCACAGCAAGCAACATGCTGTGAGGGCACCAGAGCTGAGTCACAACTCCCTGTGTCCATTCAGACACGGAGCCATGACCCGGCCCCACCTTCTTTCTCTCCTGATTGGCTGACTGACTTTGACAGCAGCGGGAGCTAGTTGCGCCATGCTATTGTCCTGCAACATCGCTGGCTAAAGATGGGCTCAGGTAAATACTAGGGGGGCTGCTGCACACAGAAGGCTTTTTTATATTGATGCATAGAATGCATTAAGATAAACCTTCTGCCTTTACAATCCCTTTAAAATTGCGTGCACCCATGAAATGGTGACAAACTTCAGTACCTATATTTTCCATGGGTAACGTTTTAAAAGCCCCCAGTAGGCCATCAATTTAGTGTTATGAAGGAGTTATGGTCTTTTTTTTTTTTTTTCAAATGACATAATTTTTTTTTATTATTTTTTATTGCATTTAAGTGTAAATATGAGACCTGAGGTCTTTTTGACCCCAGATCTCGTATTTAAGAGGTTCCGGCATGCTTTTTTCTATTACATTCATTTATATTCCTTGTGATCGTAATAAAAGTGATCAAAATGTTTTTTTGTTTTTTTTTAAAGGACAGTGTACAAATAAAAAGGAAAATAAATAATAAAAAAAAAATTTAAAGCACCCTGTCCCGCCGAGCTTGCGCGGAGAAGCGAACGCACGCGGAAGTCCTGCCTGCATATGAAAACTGTGTTCAAACCACACATGTGAGGTATCGCCGCGATCATTAGATCGAGAGCAATCATTTTAGCACTAGCATTCTTCTGTAACTCAAAACTGCTAACCTATAGAAATTTTTAGACATCGCCGATGGAGATTTTAGGTGCCAAAGTTTGTCGCCATTCCACAAGCGGGCGCATATATAAAGCATGTCATGTTGGGTATTAATTTACTCTGCGTAACATTACCTTTCACAATATGGGAAAAAATAGGCTAACTTTAGTATTTTTTTTAACTCTGTTTTTTTTTTTTAAATGCGCTTGTAAGACCGCTGTGCAAACATTTTATTCTCTAGGGTGTTAGAAAAAAAAAATATAATGTTTGGGGGTTCTGAGTAATTTTATAGCAAAAGAAAACCAAACCTGATTTTAACTTGTAAACACCGAATCTCAGAAAGAGGCTCAGTCCTTGGGGTTAATGAGACATCCACAGCATTTCATACTTTCCCAGGCCTTAATGGCCGGGGAAACTGTCAACAGGGACCTGGAAGTGATGTCATAAGTGTCACTTCCGGGTCAGTAACAAGAAGGGGAGGAAAGTGGACACACCTCTGCCCTCCTCCCTCCTTTCCCTCTACCCAGCGGCACCTGCTATGCTGGTCCTGGGCCTGCATAATGGGCAAGTGGAGCCCGGGATACATGGGGAGGTGTAAGCATTCGGGCGCCGTCCATTCCATCTGATAAGTATACCTGGCTCACAAATGCCCAGGCGCAAGGAAGCAATTTCTTGTCGCCATGGTGACCTGGTGCCCGGGATTTGTCAAGCCCTGCCTTAAAGCACCCATTAACCACTTAAGGACCGGAAGGATTTCCAGCTTTAGGACCGGAGCCCTTTTTGCGATTCGGCTGTTCTTTAACGAAGGAACGCGGACCCGTAAACACTCGGTCCATATGAATAGTCTACCTTACCTGCCGCGGGCTTACGAATGTGGAGGGGTACATAGGGCCCGAGGTGAACGGGTAATACGTCCGGGTCCTGGTCGTATCGTCCACGGCGACCCATCTCCCTTTCCTCCCTCCTCCCGTCTCCACACAGGTGAAAGGAGGGGAAGAACAATGACTGGGCCTTCACTGTGAATACTGTAGTGAAGGTCCAGGGACAACTGTCAAAGGGGCCGGTAATTCCGGACCCTTTCATACTTTACGACACCTACAGAGTAATTGGGGTTCCTGA
>BLSH010185810.1:1222426-1241963 GCA_018402905.1 Glandirana rugosa
AATAATGACGGTGATCTGCGATTTTTTGCGGTACTGCGATATTTCAGCGGACATGTCGGATCATTTTGACACTTTTTTGGGACCATTGGCATTTATACAGCGATCAGTGCTATAAAAATGCACTGATTATTGTGTAAATGTCATTGGCAGTGAAGGGGTTAACCTGCAGGGGGCGCTCTAAGGGTTAACTATGTTCCCTGGGCGTGTTCTAACTGTGGGGGGACTGCCCTAACAGGGGAAGGGAAGTGGTCACAGCCTTCATGTACAGGAAGGCTGTGATCACAGCCCTTCCCCCTTCACAGAGTGGAGGTCCGTGTTTACTTACACGGACCTCCGCTCCTTCGCTCCGGGGGGGCCATCGCGGGTAGCCGGCGGCAATCGAAGCCGCCGCACCCGCTCCCCGGCCCTCCCCGGACACAGTGGGCGCGCGCTCACTAGGCGCGATCACGCGGCTGCCGTCAGATGACGGCGATCCGCGTTACAGAGCCACTTTGCCGCCGTCAATTTCCGATTGACGGTCGGCAAGTGGTTAAGTAAAAAAAAATTACAAATCTTTTTTTTTTTTTTTTTTTTTTTACAATGTGATACTAAAAAATTGCCCAATGGGCTACATAAATACAGAATGTGTATGTGTACAGGGTTAAAAACACATAATAAACCACCACTTGAAAAGTATCTTCAGTACTCCAAAAGGATTGCCAGCTGTACATTTATGAACCCCAACATGTTTCAAGTTGCGAATAGCATCTGTGTTCTTTGGGGATTATTGACACTAATGGTTTCTGTAATAAAGGTATAGGTTAATATCCATAAGGGGTATAAAACGAGTACTTTCCTAAGACTCAATGAAAAACAATTGTACATCGCACAGCATATGCTAGGTTGACCCCAACTATTAGGCTTTAAGACCTCATGCACATGGGGTGTTAGAAAAAAGGAGCTGCAAAGCCACTACCAATGCCAGGAAAAAGTGGCTGTAAAAACGTGCTTTTAGTGGCTTTTTGCATTGGCGTTATTGCGCGTTTAGCCGCGCTAGCTTTTAGTAGCATTTCTTTGCCTCTATTCAAATTCAGTGATTCCTTATGGGAGCCCATTGATTTGAATAAAAGTCACACCAGAAGTCGAATCATGATGGTCCGACGTGCGACACGGCTTGTGCACTGAGGATCTTGAAGGGGAACCCCTCGCCAAAATGGAAAAAAAACTGGCATGGGGTCCCCCCCAACACGATACCAGACCCCACGCCAAAAAAAATGGTGTGGGGTCCCCCCAAGATCCATACCAGACCTTTATCTGAGCATGCAGCCCGGTATGTCAGGAGAGGGGAGAAGACCTCAGCGGACAGAGGATAAGAACCGGAGGATGAAGACATCGCCAAAGGGAGAAGAAATCGGAAGAGACACCGGAGCTTTAATAAATTACTTTAAAACCCGGTGCGCTGTTTTTATTCTTGACACTTTTTTTTTTTTTGGCTGAATGGGTAGGGGTACAACGTACCGCATACTCATTCACATAGGGTGGGGGGCCGGGATCTGGTGGTCCCCTTGTTAAAGGGGGCTTCCAGATTCCGATACGCCCCTCCCATCCGCAGACCATGACAACCAACGGCCAGGGTTGTCGGGAAGAGGCCCTTGTCCCTATCAACATGGGGAAAAGGTGCTTTGGGGTGGGGGGGCAAAGCACCCACCCCCCCATGTTGAGGGCATGTGGCCTGGTATAGTCCAGAGGGAGGCGGCGCTCGCATGTCCCCTCTCCTTTCCTGATCTCCCGGGCTGCATGCTCAGATAAGGGTCTGGTATGGATCTTGGGGGGACCCCACGCCAGTTTTTTTTTCTCAATTTTGGCAAGGGGTTTCCCTTCATGATCCTCAGCACACAAGCCGCACCGCAAGTCGGATCATCATGATCCGACTTCTGTTGCGACTTCTATTCACATTAATGGTCTCTCATAGGGAACCGTTGATTGACATATCAAAAAAAAAAAATGCTTGAAGAGGCTTAACGCAGCTATATCCAGCATTAATCCGCATTTAGCAGTTTTTACAGCTCTAATGCCAGTCCTCAGAATGCACTGGTCCTGGGTTTTTTTGCAGCTTGAAAACGCCTATGCCACTTACAGCTCCTAAAAGCCTGTGTGTGCATGAGGCCATAGAATAACATGGACAGGAGTTTTTAAGCTACAAAAAAAAGTCTGACGCTGCTAAAAGCAGCTGTAAAAACACCCCGTGTGCATGAGGCCTAGCTGTATGAAAAAACTGCTGAAATTTACGTACCGCTGAAGGAGACCGAGAAGTGACCTTCCTACCTGTTAAGGCTTGCACAAAATTTAATTGAAAGAGTCTGAGGGAAAAAAAAAACCTTCTTCCTTACTTTCATTTTAGAAAGCCCATAATGCTCTATAGATACATGGAAAGGTGCACCCTGTAATATTTACTCAAATATTTTTTATAAATGACAAATTTATCGACTTGGAAAAAATAGCATCAACCCAAAACTTTTTCCCTTTAAAATCTATTTTAATTGCCCGTGCTGGGATTTAAAGGTTTTCAGGAAAAATGTCCAACACTTGCAGACTAACATTTACCACATGAATCCCATGGTAGAACTAGGCCTTACTCAGTTTGTGTGGCACCATTAGTATCGGGGTAAAAGTAGCTGTATATATGCTCTTTTTTTTTCTCCTACAATGTAGACAAGGGGTTACAGTAAAAATAAGCATGTGTTTTTTCTGTTGTCAGATTTTCAGAAACCTTCCTGATGATACTCTGGATGAGACCACCTCAATTTCTCCACGTGCCCCACCAAGACAGTCAAAAAAACAGCGTAACAAAAGGCCTGTGGCAATGTACAACCCCTGTCTTGAGCTAGATAATGGTAAGTTGATCCAAAGCACCTCAGCATAACCCCTTCAGGGCTCTCTCATACAGCACAATGATCTAGAATTTTTAATGCGGCAACTGAGTGTGACTGAGCTGAATATATGAACAAATTCCCTTATACAGTGTTGAAAGTTGAAGAATTTAATAGCTGGCTTAAAAATGAGTTAAACCTGAAATCTTTCCTGCAACTGTAATTAAATGTATTCACACCTGTTGGCTATTATCTATTATTTACATTTTACGTGGTATATAAAAACTTGATACCCATATTGCCCAATGCAATTTATCCTAGACGTTTATGATTCATAGTCACTTATTTAATGAGTAATGTGAAAATCAGGCACAGTAAGAAGAAAACTCGTGGAGGAAGCCTTATTGGAAATCCCATTCGTTATCAAAGGTATGAAAGTACCTGAATGACAGAACCGTTCCTGTTGCCTATAGCAACCAAGTTCTCTCTTTAATGCTTCAAATGTACAAGTTCTTATTTTTGTTATTAAGCTAAGTTTTTGTTTACACCTATGCACACCCACCACATTCACCCTTGATGTCACCACACACATGCTGATGGAGCTAAGTAGTCTTGTGTTTCAGCTACTCTACTTCCAATGTAATAATGCAGTCTTTATTAGATGTGTGAATCCAAAAGCAGTTGGAGGTGTGTGTGGTTTCCATTTCATTGTACTGATTATTTTTTTGTGAATAAAAGCAAGCTAGTTTAAACCATTTTTATGATATTTTCCATGGGGACTGCTTAATTCCAAGGATTAACATCTGCGGGTTTAGAGGCTGGGAAAACTAGGATCATCAGTATACAAGTGTGAAAACATGGATTTTTTTTCCCCCTATGATTACTGTAATAAACAAGCTGGTACGTGTGAAATGTTACTTATGATCAGTTTGTGGTAATTTTTGGAATACTGTGTAGCATGTTAGAGAAAAACTTAGCAGATTGGACTAAAATGTGATACAATTATAGGTGCAACTTAGGAAGGGGGAGGCATGCCTGCTGCTGTGATGTCATAGTCTACACCTGTCTCATTCTACTCTTTCTGCCTCCATGGCCTCCATTTTCTCAGAGGCTTCTTCAGACACACAATCTCTAGACCCTGGTCTGCCTTGTCCTGCTTCTTTTTCACAGTGTACAAAAATGTAGCAGTCCATATGAATAGTCCACTTTTCTTGTCACAGTATATAAAACATATTTGCTGACATGAACAATTTTCATTTCCTGTCTCACAGGGCGCACATTTTACCATCATAGCTTTTTATGCAGTAAGGTACTGGAAAAGGGCTCGAAGAACATTACTAATGGGAACTTGGATTGATACAGGCCATTTGGCAATCATATTTTGCTGAAGTTTGTAAAAAAAAGTTTAAAAATGCAGCAAACATTCCCCACCTAAAAGGGTTTACTTGTATAAAAGCAGTAATTTTTTTCAGCGCACACCACCACAGTGCAGTGACATGAATCGGGAACACAGGAGACTAGGCATTTTCCCTTGTCATGCTCCCTGTGTGTAAAGCCTTAGAGTGAATAATGTCTAGATTTCTCTCACTTAAACCCTAAATCTCAGACCACTGGGTTATAGCTCCATTGCAGGGAATCTTGGTACCTTTTTTTTTTTTTTTTTTTTTCGGGAATTCTTTTCCTTTGCTTTTTCTTCAGTCTTCAAGACCTTCATTCAACACCTGAGCTGGATGACAGGCTGGATAATATAGATCCTTGAGGGTACCCTGTCAGCCTACATGTGCATACATACCCTTGCTGAATGCAGGTTCGGCTGCTACACCTATGAGATATGACAGAATGGGCACATATGAACAAGTGACTTACCCTGCCACAGTGTCTTCATAGGCAGCCAGCATCCCTGTTCCAGTGGAGGTGGCCTTTCATGGTTAAGGTACCCTCCTCTCATCCTTGTGATATGGTGAGTAAATACTCCTCTTCCCTTTACCCTCGCTGGGTAGCTTAGAGTGATCTATAGACACACTTTTCCCCTCTGTATCCCTGGGTCCAAGTGGTGCTTGGTGCAGTACACTCTCAGCAAAGCTCTCTTATGCCTGGTGGTCCCTGACCAACCAGTTGGTGCCCCTGGACAAGCAGGGGGACTCTTAGCTCTGGCCAAAGGAGGCCCATCTATTCCTTGGAAGTATCTGATGGCACATGGGGTTACCCTTCTTTCCAGTGTGTTTTCTGTGGGCCTGGGGCATGTCATTCTGTCCAGTAATTGAGGCTGCAACTTGCAGCCTGTGGAGCCAGAAGCTGCTGACTCCACGTTTACTTAGGGCTGCAGCCCTGTATGTGACATCACTTCCACCCACACTCTACAATAACCCACGGTGACTGAAGTGATGGATGTGTGTGTGTGTGTGTGTAAGCTCAGCTTGGCTGCAGGAACCATGGAAACCCCTGCAAGTGTTGCTGTGCAGCAAGCTACTAAAGAGCTAGACAGTGCTCTTGTTCTGCAGCTCCCAGTGAAGTTTTTTATTCAGGGGGGTGTGGAGAACTTCCTTAACAGATTTTGCCCAGGTGTGGATCTGAAAGGGTTCCGCCCTGACCAGACTTAGACCAGTAAGCATGCACCCGTTTGGTCTTGTCTATTAACAAGCAGTTGAAGCCCCTTTCAAGCTCTTTCTCTCCTTGCCAGGCCGTGTTATGCTACCTATCCTGGTTTTGATACTTGCTTATTTGGCCTTAACTGGCTGGGTTAGGGCCCCCAGAAGGTGCCCATTAGCTGTCCAGTCAAGTCTCTGCTCATAGAGTTTTTGAACTTCATACCTGCAGCATTGTTACTTTGGTCAGTTTGATAAGGATTACCCGACTCCTTTCCCACTGAATCCCTTTTCAATGCACATGAGGTGAACTCCTGGGTTGTAGTGTTGGTCTGTAGAACCAGTTTGCTGGTGCTTCCTTGAAAACCATCATGATGGGTGTCAGTGGGGATTAAAGTACCTTTAATAACCTAGCGAAGCAAGCCCAGGACTTTGCATCATTCATTATCGCCAGGTTAGAGGCTTTTTTCATTCCACCCCACCATAGCCTCCTAAGCCAAGAGCAAGCCGGACCCTCAGCTTGCCCGCAAACCTGGACTTTACTTTTAGTTGGGGTGGGGGGCTCTGTTGTTGAGGCCATTTGTCCAAATTTTAGTTGCAGTAGGTGGTTTCTTGAGATTACAGATCACATTTCCACTCTTACCTCTTTTATAGATTCATGACTTCAGACCTGCCTCTGTAGGCCTTCTGGAGCAAAAGGACATGGCAGGTTCCAACCTGTCCTCAGTCCCCAAACCAGAGGGGGAGATATACTGTCTTCTCTTGGAGCTCTGAGCCCTTTTCATTCAAGCCCAGGTGTTCTACAAGGCACCCACTAGGCTTGGCTTAGCCTTTTATGAATATTAAGGATGCATACTTATACGTCCCCATTTGTTCCTACATTTCGGTGATTCCTTTGTCTTTTGGAGGTCCCCGGCACCTTCGTTGGTGGCCCTACCAATTCGCTTTTCTAAACCATGGCCATTTGCCAAGGTGCTTGCCTCCTGTACTAGCCCCACTGCGTTCTGGAAGGCATCCCCAATGTGGAATATCTGGTTGGGGGATATTCAGTGCAGGTCCTGGCAAATGATCTAGCTTGAACTGCCTAGGCATTGCAGAGGTACATCCATGTCTTCAACCTACAGAAGTCCATATTGAAACTGACTTTCTTCACAGAAATTGTCTGCCGCAGCTGATCTTGATCCTGGGCATAACACTGAGAACTTTACTCAGTAGAGTAGTAGTAGTAGAGTAAATGCACACCATTTTGAAGTGTCCCTTGCTGGTGATGACATGCTGTTTGTTCTACATGTTTTGTAGCTTTCCTGTCGGTGAGTGTTCACTTCATGGGGTGGAGTTTGGTGATTGGTCTACAGACTAGACAACTGGTGAACAGTTCAAACATTATTATTATGGATATTTTATTACTGCATAAGTCACATCTATGGACTTTTATGAACTTTGGGTTGCACTTTATGCATATGAGCACTTTGACGCCTTAGTTATTTTCAGCACATATGCGTATATTGGATGATTTTATGCACTTTTGATTGTTTTATTTAATTCTAGATTTTCTGGTGCTGCAGATGTTCAGTTTTGTTGCCTGATTGTAGTTCATGATTGAGTTTTTCTCACAGCCACTGCTCCTGTTATTAAGACTGGCTCTTTTTGTCATTCCTGATCCTCATAAAGGTGAACCAGCTTCTCACTCCATTATTTCTCAGTGGCTCAGACAGGCCATTATCCAAGCATGTGGGCTTAAGGATTTGGTTTCCCCCACTTCCTGTCATGGTGCACGCCATTGGATCTATGAGTGCTTTTTGGGCTTTTCAGCATCAAACAACTGTTTCTTGGTTTTGCTAGGCTGCCAACTGGTCTTCAAATCACACATTTATGCTCTGAAACATTCCAATTTCTCTCCACTGCCTTGACGTGTTACACGCTACAAGGCTAAACTTCATGGCTGCAGCAGGCATTTGAATTCCCTCTTTGCCCTTCCAGAGGGTTCCTACTAGGTGCGCTCGGCTTCTCGCTCTACCATGTTTAGATGTATTAGACAAGTCATCATTCAAGCCTATGGTCTATTCCAAGTTAAGCACACTCTACCAGACCCATTAGTGCTCTGTTCATATGTCTGTCAAGTTTTACTAGGTAGATGATCGAGTCTCATCTGATACCAGCTTTGGAACCCAAGATCTTTCAGTTCTGGCGGATTGCTTTTGGACATTCTGGCAGTCTCTAAATTCCTGTTCCTTCTGTCATTGGCATACTATATATTGGTTGAAGTTCATTGAGGTCTCAAACCCCTGTTTAGGATCATGATGACCATACTGTTTATCCACAAAACTGAGGCATGCTGGGAGTAGGAGGGGTCATACTGGGCTTGCCCACGCATTTTTTTCTGTTTCCCAGATTTTTAATCCTATGAGCAGAAGTCACTGAATTTCTGTGTCCATCAGTGAATACCACCTTCTTTTTTTTTTTTTGAAGATATAAAGGTTCTATCCTTTCCCCAACCTCAGGCTTTGACCATTTCTGTGTTGGTAATCAGACATGGGAGACGAAATCTCTGCAACTGGTGCACAGACATCAATAATTTAGGGTTCCACCGATCGGTGCCAATACAGAGTATTTGCATGAGTACTCGTGCAAATGCTTCGATACTCGAAACCGATACCTTTTCAGTGCAGTTTGAGCCCATATAAAATGAACGGTCTCAAATCGCACAGAATCGCATGCGATTTGAACAGGAATGCGGTGCAATTCTTATCTGAATTGCATGCGGTTTCCTGCACCGCTCCTGTGTGAACCCAGGCTTGTCATAGTAACTTTGGCCTGGGTTCACACTGGAGCAGTGCCAGAACCTGCATGCGATTCGAACAGTAATCAAACCACATCCCTGTTCAAATCGCATACGATTCTTTGCTGTGTGATTTGAGCCCATTCATTTTGTATGGGCTCAAATCGCACCCCAAAGGTATTGGTACGCATACCCACTGATAAAAATCTGGTATCAGTGCAACCCTATACAATAATTTTTTTTGTAGTTTAAAAGGGTTCCAACCTCTCTGTATTGCTGGCTGTGTTTTCACTTCCTGTTCTGGAAACAGTTGTCACAGGACACAGCAAAAAAAACATGACAGGTGTTCAAACTCTTTTAACCACTTGCTTACTGGGCACTTAAACCCCCTCCTGCCCAGACCAATTTTCGGCTTTCAGCGCTGTCGCATTTTGAATGACAATTGCGCGGTCATGCGACTATGTACCCAAACAACATTTTTATAATTTTTTTTCCCACAAATAGAGCTTTCTCTTGGTGGTATTTGATCACCTCTGCAGTTTTTATTTGTTGCGCTATAAACCAGGAAAGAGTGACGATTTTAAAAAAGAATATTTTTTACTTTTTGCTATAATAAATATCCAAAAAAAATATTAAAAAAAAAAATATCCAAAGTCACGGAACAGGCCGTCTCTTGTTTTTGTTTGTTTTATTTAGGGGATTTATCTTGGATGAGGAAAAGGGGTGACTGTGGGATGCCCAAAGAATTGGTTACAGGACCTCCTATATACACGACTGCATATACACTTTACTTCCTCCTGCACTTCACTTGCAGACTATTGCTCCTTCACATCTCTCCAGCACTTCTCTTAGTTAACTGACCTGAAGGGAAATTTATCAGGCTCACTCCATTCCTTTCTCTTCATGGCAGCTAGCACATGGTGAGGCCTGCACTCTGTCAGCAGGACCTCCGAACCACCCGTTCAAAGACCCCTCAAAGTGTAGCTTAGTACGTTGGTGCTAACTGGGCCTTTGGACTAAAACTTCCAGCCCATTCCTCTTCCAGATCACACCGACCTGCTTTCCTCCCAGTGAAACTCAGTCCCCTGACTGGTTCCTGAGACCTCCACAGACTGTCCACTATTCCTCTCTCAGCCTGCTCCAGCCTTTCCTCCAGCTCCCAGGGTCTGTCACTCACCTACTCCAGACCCTGGGAGCTGGAGTAGGTGAGAGCCTACTGTTCTCAGTAACACCTCTGCTGTTCTCCTATTCCCTTGTGCTGCTCCTGGAATCAACGCTACTCCTGGCTGCACCCCGGCCTCAAGGTCAACCCCCCCGGGAAGAGGCCTCCACAGCACCTCTGCTACATCTTCAACCCGACTTCTCCTCCCCCCTGCTGGCAGACTGCTGTATTTAAGGAGGCCTGCCCCCTGATAATTGTATGTATATGAAGTATTATACAACAATAATCCAGACTGTAGTTTGGTCAGGGCTCCATGTCATACATGAGGGAGTGACACCTCCTCATCCATCCCCCTTTCCAGAGCCTTCTCTGCTCAAAGGGGAGGAAACTCCAAGGGGTGTTCCTTCCTTCCATCTCTAGCCACTCCCCAGCTGAGATCAAAACATTCAGACCTGCACCTATAGTCAGGTCTGACTAAATTTTGCATCTCCAAGCAAAAAGACCTCACAAAAAATGCCTACACTTTGTGGCGCTACATTTGATTTGTTAGAAAGCTGTGCAATGCTTCCCCTATTTCTATTTAGCAGTTATACATATGGTTAAAATGATGATATACTGTATATACACGTGTAGATGTTTGCTGACCATTTTGTACTGTACAGCAATCTTTCTCAACCTTTTTCAGCTTCAGCACCCTTTAATATTCTGCACAATCTTGAGGCACCCCCAATCTGAAATTTAAAAAACAAAACTAATAGTTTTACATAAAGTAGCAACATCCACACACGTAGAACACCCAACATTAGAAATGATTTATTCTCACAAAACAAATATACCTTTTCTCACTGATACTATCTAGTTTTCCAATGTTTCTCTTCTCCCTCGGTTTCTATCTCTCATTCAGATGGGCAGTGGAGGGAAAAACAAGGAGCACCTGACATACTCCTTATCAACCCATGACGTCATCAGTTGTTAGCACATCAATGGCTTGTTGTAATGCTGTAACAAAAAAGCATAAGGCATAATACATTTGCTGGCTTGTGGAAAATTTTTGGTTAGTTTGGAATCATTTTTAGACATTTTGCCAAGGCACCCCTACAGATTCCAACAGACGCCCCAGGGTGCCAGGGCACCCTGGTTAAAAAAAAGTCTGAGAACTGTCTTTCCTTACTTTTTGCTGCTTCACCGTCGTAACGTTTTGCATCTGAGAAGCTTTATACTTTAAGGTTTATTAAAAATAGTGATAACAGGCTACCTAATACTAAATCACAAATAATATATATAAATTACTGGCTATAATGTGCTTTATCTAATGAACATAGACAAGATCAGTTTCTTTTTGGCACACTGCATCAAATAAAGTTGGGTATTTTTAATGAAGTAAATAAATGTTTTAATTAAAATCTTTAACAAAGTTGTTGTGAAATGCCTGGTCAAGGCTTAATTAGTTTTTGAGTGTAATGATTCAGAAGATACTGTATAAGTGAACAAGTAAAATTGACTTGCAAATCTTGTAGCTTCTGCATACAAGTAATTTAATAAACTGTTGATTCAGAAAATAACACCTAGTAGTAAGAGTCTTTATAGTTTGCCTATTCGATTTTAAGGGCAACAATGTTGCTTAACTAGTCACTATTACACACACAGATTGTTGTAGGGATATTAATGTCAAATATATTATCGAATGATTAGAATCTTCTGTGGCTTGCCAGACATACTGTAAAGTGACTAAACTGTGTCAGATATTTAAAGTAAACCCTCACCAACAATCTATTCAGATAAATGTCCGGTTCACACCGGTACGACGTACGCTCCGACTTTGAGAGCACATGTTGCATGTGTACAAATCAATGGTTCCCTATGAGAGCCGTCTTAACTGGTCTGACACAAGTCGGTCCAACTTTTAGAAAAGGGTCCTGCACTAATTTGGTCCGACTCCATCTTTTCATGTGACAACACTGAAGAAATTACACTTTGCTACAATGTAAAGTAGTGAGTGTACAGCTTGTATAACAGTGTAAATTTGCTGTCCCCTCAAAATAACTCAACACACAGCCATTAAAGTCTAAACCGCTGGCAAGAAAAGTGAATACTTTTATAAGAGAGAATTGGGAGCGGAGACAGTTCCCCAAACTCGTCTCTAGGAAAAGGAATGGGCTATCCCGGTACCAGACACATAACATTTATTGGTATAAAACGTCATTTTATTTATGTACATAGAGGTAAAAAACACGAAAAGAACACAACACCTTTCATGTTTAAAAAACGAACAGTAAAAACAGAGGTGTCTTGTATAAATATACTAGTACAGTGGAACCTCGGATTGCGAGTAACGGGGTATACAAAAAATTCTGGCTCGGTTTGCGAGCGCTGTCTCGCAAGACGAGCAGGATTCAAGCCTCTGTGCATGCCATACCGTATGTGGCCAGAGGCTCGGAAGCACTCGGAAATACCGAAAGTGTCAACAGTTCCCAAGTGTTTCCGAGCGTCTCTGAACCTCACCAGCACCCGCTCACCTCTGGCCACATATGGTATTGCATGCACCAGTGCCCCTGCACCTTTGGCCACATACAGTACTGCATAGACAAGCAGTCACTGTGGAACGAATTATCAGAGTTTCCATTGTTTCCTATGGGGAAACTTGCTTTGATATACAAGCGCTTTGGATTACAAGCATTCTCCTGAAACAGATTATTGTAATCCGAGGTTCCACTGTACTTAATATACTTCAATGATGGAGACCAAATACAATAGGTCCAGGTAAGGGCGAAGTTCCTCTATATGTTTTGCGCTGTTAATACCGCTTCATCAGGAGGTCTAAAACATAAAACCTATTTTTTTACACAAAAAATCAAGCTATACGCATCATTGTTCATAATTGATACAGGTTACACAATAAATTTCTTTTGGAAGAAATGGATGAACAGTGGTTTACCCAGAGACCCGTATATCAAAGCTATGAATAATTATAAAGATGTGCCCAATTTATAGGGAAGGAAAGGTGTGGGAGGGAAAGGAAGAAAAAGGAAGGAGAAAAAAAGGGGGGGGGGGAAGAAGTGGGGAGGGAAAAGATATTCCCTTTGCAAGGCATGTTTCAGTTTATAAGGGAATTTCTGCTTAGTTTAGTAGATGTGGTGAAAATTCACTTTGGTAAGAATTGCATGCAATGACATTTTCAAAGCAGGATTTTTCTTGCACTTGAATGAATGATTGAAATCCACTCAGCTTTGTCTCATTCAGTAAGCGAATGAAAGTTGTCTTGCAAAGTGGCCATGCGCTGTCCCTTTGACAAATCATCCCCATTGTATTCTGAAGCAGGACATCTAATCGGATTTCTACTTTCAGAAATGATGTGGCACCTTGAGAGATATTGATATGGTTGCTGTGGGTTACGGTACACAATATTTTTGTACCATGCTATTAAAAACCGTAATTTCAAAGTTTTATTTTCACTTTAAAAATGTTTTCCTTTTAGCGTTTGTTTATAATTTGGATATATTAAATCAATCTAGTATAAAACAAAGAATTACAGTCTTAAAAGAATGCTGTAGGCATAATATTTGCTGGTTCAGTGCTAGCATTTCTGTTGATCCATAGCCCCCCTCCCTCAACGGAAGATAAGGCGCCCGCGTCTAGCAGACTCAGCAAACTTTATGCCTGTAGCATTTTCTTTTTTTTGTTGCAGCTCCTTAAAAATTAATCGTACTGTTTACTGTAAATATTCTATTGCTCAGTTTTGATTATTTTGTACATGTTCTAACTGATGCCTCATGCCTTCCTCTGGTATAACTTTAGCAAGCCTTCTGAAAACTTGAAGCTTGCTAAGTAAGGTTGATTCAGTGGTACAAGACCCATGTATTTCTGTGGGTCATATTTAAAGTAGAAGGACATTTTTCTGGTTTTGAGCACTAGAAAAAATATAGTTATAGATTTGGAAAAATACATTGTGTTGCTTGGTGACTAGTCGGTGCCGTTTTCCTGTATCTAGCTTGTTACTCAGCTCCTGCTTAATTGCTTGAAAACATTGTGAGTATTCACGTCATGGGAGAAAAATATGGGAGCTGCCATTATTGAGTTGATCCACATCAGTGGCCTAGTTGAGAAAGCATAAGCATGACAGTCCTGGAATGTGCACAAAAAAAAAAACAAAGGCAGGCTCTGTGAATTATGTGACACATCGGTGTCTACTCACAGGACGTAAAAAATATATATGATATTTAGATTTATCGGATCAGGCTAGAAATATTTGAAATATAGGATTTTAAATTTTGACCCGATCTCGCTACAATTTAAATTTTTCCAGTAACTAGTTTTTGCAGGATGCTGCCAATATTTCATGCTTAACTGATTAAAAGGAAAAAATAATGATTACAGGAAATATTGAAGCACATGTATAAACATTTAAGAAGATTTGTTAGTCTTGCAGTGTACAGCACAGGATCTTTAATCTTTAACCCTGGGTTGTATTCCGTGACCTTTAGGTGGTTGGACGCTGGCGAAAAGAAAAAGAATTGCAGGTACATCCCCTGTATAACACCTCCCACTCCCAGCTAGCCTCAATTTCTTGCTAGTGTCCTTAGGTGATGAACCTCTTCTCTTTACTAAAAGAAGCTTACCTTTTTTTCTGTGGAAACTTTTTTTTTTTTTCTCTAAGATGATTCTATTACAATTTCTGGCTGCACCATAGCCACTGTGCTTCCTTCTGTAGCTTCCAGATTAGTTGACTTCTCAGCTGAGGCTTGGGGGACCATACCCAGACCCTGCCTGGATAAAGATGAGAGGCCAGCCTGCATTATTATTATTAAGTTGGACACTTCCCTTGGCACATGGTGCATTGTGTTGAGTTAACCGTTGGGTTGGGCACCGCTATTAGTAAATCTCCCCCATTCTGTCCTTCCACCAGTTGATGTAAATCACCATCTGGTCTTGAGTACCATCAAAGAGCAGATCTCGGTGTTAGGCATTCAGTCTCAAAAACTGTTGGCCTCTCATTACCTAGTTAAGGCATTTGTGTGAAGTGACGCTCCCATTTCTCCCACTTAATATTCTCCTATGATTCTTTGGGATCTTAAACTTGTTCTTTCAGGCCTTCAGAGTCCACACTTTGAAACGATTAGGGATATTCCCTTGTCTAAGCTTACTCACAAGGTGGCCTTTCTTGTTGGGATTGCCTCTGCATTAGTGGCCTCATCCTGTAAAATGCCTTTCCCAACTGTTACACTAGAATGGGATGTGGTTGTCCAGAGGCCTAAAGCACATTCCCCCTAGGATAGATACTTCCTTCCACCGGGACATGGTACAGACTGTTAGGGTCATCCTCATGGCTATAGCCTCTTTTAAGCAATTGGATTACCTCTTTGACCTTTCTGAGGGTAACCACTGGGGGATCCACCATTGTTGGGTGGATTAGACAAGTCCTCTTTCTAGCCTATGAGGATAGAGTTCCTCGGTGCCCTGTTAAGGCACACTCTACCAGATCTGTTAGTGCTTCATGGGCTTTTTAGCATTAGGCATCTGTTTTTCTTGCAGATTTGCAAGGCTGCCATTTGGTCTTCTGTTAATACAGTATCTCACAAACGTGAGTACACCCCCTCACATTTTTGTAAATATTTTATTATATATCTTCATGTGACAACAATGAAGAAATTACACTTTGCTACAATGTAAAGTAGTGAGTATACAGCTTGTATAACAGTGTAAATTTGCTGTTCCCTCAAAATAACTCAACACACAGCTATTAATGTCTAAACCGCTGGAACAAAAGTGAGTACACCCCTAAGTGAAATTGTCCAAATTGGGCCCAATTAGCCATTTTCCCTCCCAGGTTTCATGTGACTCATTAGTGTTACAAGGTCTCAGGTGTGAATGGGGAACAGGTGTGTTAAATTTGGTGTTATCACTCTCACTCTCTCCTACTGGTCGCTGGAAGTTCAACATGGCACCTCATGGCAAAGAACTCTCTGAAGATCTGAAAAATAGAATTGTTGCTCTACATAAAAATGCCCTAGGCTAGAAGAAGATTGCCAAGACCCTGAAACTGAGCTGCAGCATGGTGGCCAAGACCATACAGCAATTTAACAGGAAAGGTTCCACTCAGAACAGGCCTCGCCATGGTCGACCAAAGAAATTGAGTGCACATGCTCCGCATCCTATCCAAAGGTCGTCTTTGGGAAATAGACGTATGAGTGCTGGCAGCATTGCTGCAGAGGTTGAGGGGGGGGGGTCAGCCTGTCAGTACTCAGACCATATGCACACTGCATCAAATTGGTCTGCATGGCTTTTGTCCCAGAAAGAAGTATTTTCTAAAGATTATGCACAAGAAAGCCTGGTGACCGTTTGCAGAAGACAACCATCTTTCTGGAACCATGTCCTGTGGTCTGATGAGACCAAGATAAACTTATTTGGTTCAGATGATGTCAAGCGTGTGTGGTGGCAACCAGGTGAAGAGTGCAAAGATAAGTGTGCCTTGCCTACAATCAAGCATTGTGGTAGGAGTGTCATGGTCTGGGGTTGCATGAGTGCTGCCAGCACTGGGGAGCTATAGTTCATTGAGGGAACCATGAATGCCAACATGTACTGTGACATACTGAAGCAGGGCATGATCCCCTTCCTTCGGAGACTGGGCTGCAGGGCAGTATTCCAACCAGATAACAACCCCCAAACACACCTCCAAGACGCCCACTGCCTTGCTAAAGAAGCTGAGTGTAAAGGTGATAGACTGGTCAAGCATGTCTCCAGACCTAAACCCTATTTAGCATCTGTGGGGCATCCTTGAACGGACGGCGGAGGAGCGCAAGGTCTCTAACATCCACCAGCTCCGTGATGTCGTCATGGAGGAGTGGAAGAGGACTCCAGTGGCAACCTGTGACGCTCTGGTGAACTCCATGCCCAAGAAGAGGGTTAAGGCAGTGCTGGAAAATAATGGTGTCACACATAATATTGACACTTTGGGCACAATTTGGACATTTTCACATTGGGGTGTACTCCCCTTTGTTGCCAGCGGTTATGACATTAATGGCTGTGTTTTTTTTTTTTTTTTTTGGGGTACAGCAAGTTTACACTGTTATACAAGCTGTACACTCACTACTTTACATTGTAGCAAAGGGTCATTTCTTCACTGTTGTCACATGAAAAGATGTAATAAAATATTTACAAAATGTGAGGGGTGTACTCACTTTTGTGAGATACTGTATCTGTTAAGTATTACCAGGTGAATGTTCAGGCCTCATTTGATGCTGGTTTTAGGCATAAAGGGTTCCTCTGAGTTTCTGCTCTGCCCTCCTTGACCCATTTGTTACACCCCAATGTCAAATAATTTTGGGCACTGTGTAAAATCCACATAAAAACAGAATGCAAAGATTTCTAATCTTATAAACCCATATTTTATAACAGAAAACATATCAAATGTACCAAATAAGAAAATGTACCATTTTAAGGAAAAAAAAAACACATCTTCCCAACTTTTATCATATTGGGGTTGTATATGGGCTTATTGTAATTTCCAATTTTGCCCAGCCTTTCAGCTGGAACGCTTAAAGTGATATTAAAGGCAATTAGAGAGAAAAAATACATAGCTCCCACTGCTGTCTCCGCCAATGAGGAGGGAGAGTTCCTGGAGATCCGAAGCTCTTGTGCATATTGCTGCATCACAAGGAGGCTCAGGAAAGTATTAGCGGGGCTGGGGGAGCTGCTGCACAGAGAAATTTTTTTATACATTAAACATATTAATGCATACAATAAACACACACTCGCCTGTTCAAGGATCCAGCACCGTTTTCACCCGGACCAGTTTTTCACTGCTGCACATAACACATGGTTAAAGACTAAAGATTCTGTGTCAAAAAAATAGAACCAAAGTTGGGATTTAAAAGTGCTAGAGTATCACAGTATTCAATAAAATTTCAAAGCTGAGCTCATATAGGTTTTCTATGTGGTGCTTTAAAGATGTATTTTTTTTGTTTCAGTGATAAAATTGTGCAAGGTCCTTTAAAGTTTCCTGAAGAAGCCCGTCTATGAGGCGAAACATGTTGAGCAAAAAACTTGTGCACTATTACCATATGATCTGTCCATAATGGTTTTTACTATATACGATTTTAACGTTTATAAATAAAAAATTTAATTTTATTGGATACTGTATTATGTGATACTGTAGCACCAATAAATCCCAACTTTGGTTCTATTTTTTTGATATACAATAATGATTTAGGGAGTTGGTGCATTAGCTTATAGTAACCTGCTTTCTCCAGTACAAACAAAACTTTTCACTAAAGACCCTGTGTCCTGCACTGTGTAAATAGTTTTACTGGCAAGTCAAAAATCCTATTTTCTTTATGTATCAAGAGTGACTTTGTTGAGGATAGTTTTAAAGGTTTTGGTGAGCTTGAGTGACTTTTTCATATCTAGTTGCAAAGCAAGCCGCCATTGCTACCACGGTGAACATAGCACAATGTTGACTGCAAAAGATATGAATTTTCTTATTTCCTACTTGTGTTTTTTTTTTTTTTTCATTTAAGGTATCCTATATGACTTTTTCAACCCCTTTTAAACCTCATTTGTACCAAATTTGTGTTACCAAAAGATTCAGTGAAAAAAATAACATTAATTTAAAAACTAGAGGCAACCTTAATGCTTTGTAGAACATATCCCATTTTATTACACTCATCAGGTTTCCTGTGTTGATCTTTAAACTATCCCTTGTAGGGGTGGAACTTTCTGAAGACTCTGCCCTATCATTTTTTAACCTTGATGAGCTACAGCTTGGCGTGAAGAGAGCTGGCACTGTAAATTTTCCACAGATTGATGGCCGTCCTCCCTATTCTGCTGCACCATGGTTTGCAAGCTCAGGTAAAATCAGGGATTTCTCTGACTTAGAAATAGGGAATGCAAAAAACAGTTTATTAAAATCATCTTAAAGAAGAACTTCAAGAAGCAGTCTTTTTTACCTATATAGTCTTCATAAAGAGAACCTGTGGCAAAGCTTTGGCCTAACCAGCAGTAAATGGACTTTAAAACAAATCTTCCCTAACCTCAGCTGCAGCCACTGTTTTACAAAACTTTGCTGCAGCAGCTGTGAGGTTATTCATATTATCTTCCAGCTGCCCATGCTCCCCCTCCCTGTCTTAGCAGCCCAACACCCTTGATCCCATCCCAGAGCTCCTGATCTGTATTTAGATTAGATGTTAGAAGGCTGGAAGTCACTGCTAAGAGAGGGGGAGTGGACTGAGGGGAGCTGGAGAGATTAAAATTTCAATACTTTTGCATACTTTGAGGATGGATTGCTCCAGAGTACCTGCAGCTAAGGCGGTCAGTCATGCTTCACAGAAATAATCTGTTTGAGGAACTGTTTTTGAAGGAAATAAATAATAATTTAGTATATCTGTGTATCATTCCCACATCTGCCTTTGACTGGAGGTTGATCTGAAACTTGACAGCCCTTGCTTCCTACAAGCGCATGCTTTTTCTCCTCTGCCACTAAATGGTGATACATTTTTAATGCCTAAATCTGAAGTTCTTCTTTAAAAATCCTCTTATGAGTGATCAAATGTAACACAGCACCAAATGGTAATTGTCTGCTTCATCATTCATTCTAAATGTTACTAGTGTGCTGACTCATCATTTGTGTCCTTTATGGGTTAAAGATTTGGTGTGGTATAAATAGTGAGAAGCATATTTAAATTATTCTCCTATTCATGAAGATTTATGCTAATGTTAGAGCTGCATTTATTGCTGTATCCAATAATTTCTGTGGTTTTCTGTTGCCTCTAATCCCCTTGTGCTTGTGTGTAAAGCAAACTAAATGCTCTAGTGACCCGCTGGTGTGATATACTAACAGAGGTTTATTTGAACATGCTTGGTGCATAAGGGACAACATTGACCAAAGCCTTGCTGTGAGGCAGATTTGCTGTGGATGGTGGGGCTACATTTAAATCCTTGACCATTGTTCTTCCACTAATCTTATAAAGAGCAGAGCTAGCCATTTGCAGCCTTGGTGATGCAACTGCATATGTATTTAAGCTCCCATTCTCCATGTCATGCTTACAGTAAACTTAGTGGCATCATTCTACCAAATTTAATGTTAAGGTTCTAATTGGTGCCTGGGAGCTTCCTCATAATGTGAAAACATTTATATTAGTTTAGTTGTGTTTTTTGAGGGTTTCATTTC
>BLSH010185810.1:1241973-1267670 GCA_018402905.1 Glandirana rugosa
CCCCCCCCCCCCCCCCCCCCCCAAGGAGTTTGTGATACTCTTCTGGCCTTTTAAGATCCTGGGATTCCAGTTGATGCCATTGATAACTCTAGGGGTCTGTGAGATAATGTTTGGTATGTTTGGATGTAATCTTCATGCTAATGATGAATTTATGCCTTTGAGTTAAAGTAACCAGATCTTCCACAATCCCATGTGATGACATTGATATGAGTTAGATGATTATGCAGATTTTCTATTGAAGTTAGACACATTGGGCAATACACCTGATGTGATATGCAAACCTTTTTTTGCTATCTTTGGTTGGATTGCTTTCCAGTTTACAGGAGCTGTGTGTTTAATGCAACAGGATTTGATCTAATTTTAAGAGTAATTCTTCGAAACAGTAGGTAAATAAACCCTGGAATGTCATGTATGTCTGATTTGACCAATATTTTTATGCATGGTGAGGAATGCCTCCGCTATATATAATTCTAAGAATGAACTTTAGTAATGCTGATCAATGATTAGCATTACTAATGATTACTTGCATCCTATACAGGGCTGACCCAAGACATTGTGCTACCTGGGTCCAAGCACCTCTTGTGAATGTGCCCTTACTAAAAATAGAATGTGAAAGAACCGTTGTCTTCACAGCTCTATCAGGGATATGAAGTCTGGAAGTGTATTACCTGTCAGCTGATTAGTTAGTGGCAGCCTTAACAGGACAGACACAGAGGAGAGCACCACTCAGCTTGGCAGTAGGGTTGGAGAGGAGGGGGTCCGAGGGAAATGGCACAGGAGGGGAAGTGTCACTACACAGGCATGGAATGGGCTCTTACATCCTCCAGAGCAGGAAGAGGAAAAAAAAGGAGGCTAGGGGGCAGAGCTGATGATTTCACACGCACATCGGGACACTACTAAAGAGTAGGAAGAGTGATAGAAATGAATGGAGAGGGGAGGGAGAAAGCAAGCAGAGGAGCAGTAAAGTTGAATGCATCTAGAATCACTCAAGAAAGCACGAATAGCCAATGCCCTCCCAACCTCATGTGCCCCGCCTATTCCACTCTACCCTTGCTGAGGAACTAGTGGTACAGTGCGGGGGGCGGGTCTCGTCCTACAATCTAGTCTACATGCAGGGAAAAAGTCTCTCTCTGTCTACTGTGCTGGGTATTATTGTACCCAGCAAACTGCGCCCTATTCCCACATTACCCTCCTGTCTGCCATGCTCCACTGCCCAGCAGGACGACATGCATGGGTGACACTGCACTGAAGGGAGTTGTTGCCAATAACTATGTGCCCTCCCCCCCATCACAGGCAGCAGTTTAGTGATCCTAGATTCCTTACACTGCACTCTCCTGGACAAAGAGATAGTCTGCCCCTGTTGCTGCGGCCGCCCCTTCCAGAGTGCCGCCTGGGACCAGTGGACCCACCGAGACCCATGGTAGGGCCAGCCCTGATCCTACACCCTAAAGCCCCATACACACGTGCTGAGTATTGTCCAAAATCAGCCGTTACAGTAAATAAGCTTGCTTGTACAGGTCCTTGTTTGACAGAAGCCAATCTTGTGGCCAGCTTCTGTCGAATGAGCTTGCAGGATAACCAGCAGCCGATCGGCATCTGATCAGCGCACACAGCCAATGGCTGCAAGCACTGACTGATGTTTTCTGGTGTGGGGCGGTCCCCCATCAGAACACTTTAGCTCAGCGGAGAAATCGCTGTACTAACATTGCATCGTTAGTACAATACTTCCTCGTGAGCTTCTCCTGTGCATTAGGCTTGAGGCTGATGGAATGAACTTTTCTCAAATTCATTCACAGGATATTCTCTAGCCAATTATGTGTCCACTCTTCTAGTTGTTATATTGGTATATGCAGTATGTTGTTTAAGGATAAGTTCTGAACATGGTTTATTGAGTCTATATGGTCTTCCGGCTCTCGACTGCTGTCGTTTGCCTTAATTGCTATTTATTTTTATTTTTTTTTATTGGGTGGTTTGCTCTTTCCCAGGGAGATATTTGGCTAATAAACGTCTGACTATTTTTTAAAACCTTTTTGGTATTTTTTTTGCATGTAGTTTGTTTTATCAGGCAACTAAAGCTCTTATTCTTGCTGTACAATATTTACCAAAATGTGTAGTTCCTCCGTTTGGTACTTTTTCTGTAGTGAGAAAAATAAGGAGGCTTTCATTGCTGACCTACTTATGAAAATGCCATTTGCCTGGTTGTCGGTTTTCAATATTTTAAATCATTGACCCAAATCGCACATCTAGTGCTGAAGGTTGGAGTGAAGTTAGAAGTACACTTGCTCCAGATCGTTGATTCAAAAGGTACTAAAGCTATTGATAAAGCAGGCAAACTCTCATTTTAGATGGAAAGGTCAGGCTTGGCAAAATTTATATTATATGAGTATGTGATAAGGGTCCTTTCACGTGGGCTTGTCCGTAATACGGATTCCGCTTGCTCAGCTGGGATCGCTCCGCTGATCCCCGCTGAGCGGGCTGATGACAGGTCCGTCTCCGCTCACTGTGCTGAGACAGACCTGTGAGCCCCGCTGTCCTCTATGGGAGATCGGATGAAAAGGGACCGCCTGATCGTTTTCATCCAATCCCCCAGATGGATGGAAAATAGGGTTTCCCTCTGTCTAGATTTAACAGACAGGATCAGATTAAATATCGCTGGATGTCAGTGGACCTGTCACCGCTGACATCCAATGCACCATAGAGCGCCCGTGTGAAAGGGGCCTACGTGTGTTTTTTTCACTGTCATATTTTTCTAGCATAATGGCAAATGTGTCTATTATCTGGTATCTTGCAAAATGCAATGGCCTTTTTTGGTTACATAAAAATATTTAAAAGAAGGGAATCTTTCATGCTCAGGGCCTACATGCAATAAAGAGTCATCGTTATAAATGATGTATCATGGAAACAATCCTGAGAACTGTTTTCATGTTATGTCTGTCCGCAAAGTATTTGTAATACTGCTGTAAGATGGGAATTTGATGGTTTTACATCATGTATTTTATTTTCTAGTTGTGGCTACAGTAAGCTAGACTCTGAAATTCTTTTGTCAATGGGTTGTTTAAATTGGATTATATTTCTTGAAAACTCCCCAGCTAACTGAAGTTTGGATGTGTTACAAAGTACAACAATTTAGTTTAGCAGTCTTTGTTATTTTATTCATGTATGTATTGTAAGTGTTGGTTTCTCAAATATAGAATCCAGCGACAGCAAAGATGAGTTATTGTCTTTTATCATCCTATTTTACCTTCAGCCTCTCTTATGTTGTTTTTGCAATTACTTCTAGAAAAATAGCAGGCATGATCTGTTTGGTACAAAATACCACCTTTTCTTTCCTCTCCCCAATTTTCTATATCCATGATCCATAAGGTTTGCAAACTTATGGGTATTGCAGAAAAAAACAAAGTACATCCAAATTAAGACTTTTTTAATTTTCTTTAACCTACATTCGTATTTTATGTTCTCTGAGTACCTGCCATTTGAGTCTGTTTTAGCTGATTTTTCATAAGCACGGCTGGCCGTCATGCATGTAAATGGGCTTCCTCTGTTTAAAAAGTTCTCTGAAGGGCGAGAAGTATCTCAGAGTGGTCTCAAGCAAAAGAAACACAACCATTTATTTCTGTTTTTTTTGGTGATATACTGTAACCCTTGTCACTGATCATGGGTTTTATTTTATTTTATAACCTATAACAAATAAAATGTTACCGCCGATTGTCTGCTGTGGTACTGAATGCCACAGAAGTTCACACCATGGCCTTTTCTGACTGAACCTGCCATCATTTATTACTGAGCTGTTAAGTATTTTATATAAAACAAAATGAAATTGACTTCACATTTTTGCATATAATGTTTAATCTCTCTTTTTTTTTCCTTTGCCTTTGCTGTTTTATTCATTGTGGTTACCAAACAGCACAGCATGTTACCAGGACACGGGGTGCATACTAATAAAGTAACCAAAATCATGAAGATTAAAATTCGCTGTGCCTTTTCGTAAATACTCATGTACTACATAAATCACCAATGGTAATATCTCATTGTATAGAAAGGGAACAGGATCCAGTATAACTAATGAAAACCATAAACAACAATTGGACAGCTCTTTATTAGTTATGTGTGTGCATTTTAATGAAGGTGGAATATTGGACTTGCATTAAAATCAGGCTGTTCTATATATGTAGTAGGATCTTCTGTATACTACAGTACTATGCATGTGAAAGGATGGCAGCAAAAATAAATTTACACTTATGTAAGTGATGAGGTGAGGTTTGTGGATCCATTGGAGTTGCAGTAACCTCTATTCCCAATCCTTCAGTCAAACAATGCAAATCCAATGGCACAGCATTATACATTTGGTAAAAGACCCACAGCCTAGGACTAAGCAGCTATAGAAACAAAAATCAAGGTCATGAAGGATAGTTTTATTCATTCAATGTATGTCAAAAAACTTTGTGCTGCCTGGATCCCTATTTGGAAGGTTTCTATTAACCACTTGCTAACCTCCCTATAGCAGATATATACAGTACAGACCAAAAGTTTGGACACACCTTCTCATTCAAAGAGTTTTCTTTATTTTCATGACTAAATTGTAGATTTACACTGAAGGCATCAAAACTATGAATTAACACATGTGGAATTATCTACATAATAAAAAAGGGTGAAACAACTGAAAATATGTCATATTCTAGGTTCTTCAAAGTAGCCACCTTTTGATTTGATTACTGCTTTGCACACTCTTGGCATTCTCTTGATGAGCATCAAGAGGTAGTCACCTGAAATGGTCTTCCAACAGTCTTGAAGGAGTTCCCAGAGATGCTTAGCACTTGTTGGCCCTTTTGCCTTCACTCTGCGGCCCAGCTCACCCCAAACCATCTTGATTGGGTTCAGGTCCGGTGACTGTGGAGGCCAGGTCATCTGGTGCAGCACCCCATCACTCTCCTTCTTGGTCAAATAGCCCTTACACAGCCTGGAGGTGTGTTTGGGGTTATGGTCCTGTTGAAAAATAAATGATGGTCCAACTAAACGCAAACCGGATGGAATAGCATGCCGCTGCAAGATGCTGTGGTAGCCATGCTGGTTCAGTATGCCTTCAATTTTGAATAAATCCCCAACATTTATAAGGCAAGAAATCACACTTATTAAACCTGACAGGGCACACCTGAGAAGCTCATCAAGAGAATGCCAAGAGTGTGCAAAGCAGTAATCAAAGCAAAAGGTGGCTACTTTGAAGAACCTAGAATATGACATACAGTATTTTCAGTTGTTTCACACTTTTTTGTTATGTATATAATTCCACATGTGTTAATTCATAGTTTTGATGCCTTCAGTGTGACTACAATTTTCATAGTCATGAAAATAAAGAAAACTCTTTGAATGAGAAGGTGTGTACAAACTTTTGGTCTGTACTGTATATATGTGCGTGTGTGCGTGTGTGTGTGTGTGTATGTATATATATATATATATATATATATATATATATATATATATATGAGTTGTGCTCATAAGTTTAGCAGAATTTAGGATTTCTTTGTCATTTTTCATGGCATGACAACTAGGAAGTTACTAAAGAAATGTAATTAACAGTTTTAAACAAATAAATGTGATATACTTTCCTATCTATTTACTAATGCTAGGAGCATAAGGATTCAAATACTAAATATTGATTGAGAGAGTGAAGTTCCACTTTAATCTGCCTTTGTGCTAGTCTCCTGTAATCTCCTGTACATCGGCATTCATGCTAAAAGATGGGGAGGCAGCACTATAAGTCAATCAGGATTTATGACATTGCACAGAGCTTGAAGCTTTCTGATTGGAGGAGAAAGCGCAGAACTAACTTCATGCGGAGACTGCTGCTGTTTTGCTATGCATTGTCAGGCTTGACCAAGCTGTATTGGTATGACTGCAGTGGAGCAAAGTAATTGTTAGGCTGTTATAATTGTTCTGCAGGAGTGCATGGATTAGAGAACAGGCTGAAAAACTACAAATGCCTTGTATCTGTGTATTTAGCGGTTTGCCTACACTTTGAGGTCAATCACTAAAATATCTTTTTTTCCTGTTCCTTTTACCCATGGCGGACTGAATACAGTTGTGCTCATAAGTTTACATACCCTGGCAGAATTTATAATTTCTTGGCCATTTTTCAGAGAATATGAATAACACAAAAACATTTCTTTCACTCATGGTTAGTGTTTGGCTGAAACCATTTGTTATCAATCAACTGTGTTTACTTTTTTAAATCATGATGACAACAGAAATTACCCAAATGACCCTGATCTAAAGTTTACATACCCCAGTTCTTAATACCGTGTATTGCCCCATTTAACATCAATGACAGCTTGAAGTCTTTTGTGGTATTTGTAGATGAGGCTCTTTATCTTCTGGTAAAGCTGCCCATTCCTCTTGGCAAAAAACCTCCAGTTCCTGAAAGTTCTTGGGATGTCTGTCTTGCATGAACTGCACATTTGAGATCTCCCCAGAGTAGTTCAATTATATTGAGGTCAGGAGACTGAGATGGCCAATCCAGAACTTTTATTTTATTCTGTTGTAGCCAATGACAGGTCGATTTGGCCTTGTGTTTTGGATCACTGTCATGTTGGAATGTCCAAGTACGTCCCATGCGCAGCTTCCTGGCTGATGAATGCAAATGTTCCTCCAGTATTTTTTGATAACATACTGCATTCATCTTGCCATGAATTTTGACCAAATTTCCTGTGCCTTTGTAGCTCACACATCACCAAAACATCAGCGACCCACCAATGTTGTACCTTTCATCATAGGCCTTGTTGACTCCTCTCCAAATGTAGTGTTTATGGCTGTGGCCAAAAAGCTCAATTTTGGTCTCATCACTCCAAATGACTTTGTGTCAGAAGGTTTCTCTGTGCTGTTTGGCGTATTGTAAGAGGGATACTTTGTGTCATTTGCGTATTAATGGCTTTCATCTGGCAACTCAACCATGCAGCCCATCTTCCCTCCATATTGTGCATCTTGAAACAGCAACACCTCAAGTTTTCAGAGAGTCCTGTATTTCACCTGAAGTTATTTGTGGGTTTTTCTTTGCATCCCGAACAATTTTCCTGGCATTTGTGGCTGAAATTTTAGTTGGTCTTCCTGACCGTGGTTTGGTTTCAACAGAACCCCTCATTTCCCACTTCTTGATTAGAGTTTGAACACTGATGATTGGGATTCTCAATTCCTTGGATATCTTTTTATTTCCCTTTCCTGTTTTATACAGTTCAACTACCTTTTCCCACAGATCCTTTGACAATTCTTTTGCTTTCCCCATGATTCAGAATCCAGAAACATCAGTGCAGCACTAGATGAAGGATGCAAGGGTCTGTCATGAGTCCAGAAACTCATTTACCTTTTATACACACACACACACACTAATTACACGCAAACAGATCACAGGTGAGGATGGTTACCTTTAATAGCTGTTAAAACCCCTTTGTGTCAACTTGTGTGCATGTTATCAGGCCAAAATCACCAGGGTATGTAAACTTGGCCAAGAAATCATAAATTCTTCCAGGGTATGTAAACTTATGAGCACAACTGTATGTGATTCCGCACTTCTGCCTGCAGGGGGCGTACCTAATCTGCTGTTCACAGCAGAAGCCAATCTGTGGGTGCTGGGCACTCAATGTCCGCAGGCACCCGCTGATCGTCAGGCAGAGACTCACAACTGAGCTCTGCCTAAGTAAACAAGGTTTTGTACGGTTCTGACAGGGGAAGGGATGGATTCTGTGTTCCTGCAAAGCAAGGACTCAAATCCATCTCTTCCCCTAGTAAAAGCAGCACACATAGTAAATACAAACACTGGCTAGACACACATTTAACCCTTTGATCACCGTAGATGTTTAACCCCTTCCCAGCCAGTGTCATTAGTAAAGTGACAGTGCATAATTTTAGCACTGATCACTGTGTTAGTGTCACTGGTTAGCACAAAGTGGCAAAAGTGGCAGTGTTCGATTGTCTGCCGCAATATTGCAGTCCATCTATATGTCGCTGATTTGCCGCCATTACTAGTATAAAATAAACAAATAAAAAATTCCAGTATATATCCCATAGTTAGTAGACACTATAACGTTTGCGTAAACCAATCAGTATACACTTGGGATTTTTTTTTTACCAAAAACATGTAGCAGAATACATATTGTCCTAAATTTTAAGAAGAAATTTGAATTTCATAAATTATTTATTTATTTGTTTTTGGATATGTTTTATAGCAGAAAGTGTGTGTATGTATAGGAACCCCTGACAATTTCCATGATTGTCATTTATAAATATTTGGGTGTTTGGATTTAGCAAACCTATAGCCTGTAATGAGTGTCTGGATTCTGGATGAATGTATTTTGGACCATTCCTCCTTACAAAACATCTCCAGTTCACTTAGGTTTGATGGTTGCCGAGCATGGACAGCCCGCTTCAAATCACCCCACAGATGTTCAATGATATTCAGGTCTGGGGACTGGGATGGCCATTCCAGAACATTGTACTTGTTCCTCTGCATAAATGCCCGAGTAGATTTTCAGCAGTGTTTTGGGTCGTTGTCTTGTTGAAATATCCAGCCCCGACGTAATTTCAACTTTGTGACTAATTCCTCAATATCATTCTCAAGAATCTGCTGATATTGAGTGGAATCCATGCGACTCATCTTTAACCAGATTCCCACAGCATGATGGAACCTCCACCAAATTTTACTGTGGGTAGCAAGTGTTTTTTCTTGGAACGCTGTGTTCTTTTGCCGACATGCATAACGCCCCTTGTTATGACCAAATAACTCAATCTTTGTCCAAATGTGCGTTTGCATGCCTCAAGCAACTCCGTTTGTGGTGTGTGTGCAGAAAAGGCTTCTTTTGCATTACTCTCCCATACAGCTTCTCCCTGTGCAAAGTGCACTGAATTATTGAACAATGCACAGTGACACCATCTGCAGCAAGTTGATGTTGTAGGTCTTTGGAGGTGGTCTGTGGGCTGTTTTTGACCGTTCTCACCATCCTTTGCCTCTCCAATATTTTATGTGGCCTGCCACATTGTGCACATTTTCTGTTAATCCAATAAACCTCATTTCACTACTGAAATATTACTGTGTCCTTCAGTTATTTGATAGATCAAAATTAAATTGCTGATCCAAACACCCAAATATTTATAAATGACAATCATGGAAATTGTCAGGGGTTCCTAAACTTTTTCATAATACAACTGTGTGTGTGTGTGTGTATGTATGTGTATGTATATGTGTGTGTATATATATATATATATATATAATTTTTTTTTCTTTTTTTTTTATTTATTTATTTTTTCTTTTTTTATTTATTAATTTTTTTAAACACATTGCTGATCAAATACCACCAAAAGAAAGCTCTATATTTTGGGGGCAAAATGACATAAATTGTATGTGGGTACAGCATCGTATCACAAAAATTGCCTGGTCATGAAGGGGGTAAATCTTCCGAAGTGGTGAAAGTATATCCAACACCAACTGTGTCCCATTGGGGAGATTTGCCTTCACTCCCTTTTCTGAAAACACAACAGGAAGGGAGACGGTTGTCACTGGAATGGTTGTCCCCATTGGAGGATTTCTACTATTCCTGTTCTGATGAGAACTCGGCTCACTGGCTGAACAAAAAAACAAAACTTAACCATGTATGGCTAGCATTAGTTGCACTTTTTAATGGGAGGACACAATAGATTTCTTAACTTTTTAAAAAGACTTATCAAAATCTTAAACGTAAAGCTTAAAGTGGTTGTAAAGCCACTGTGTGTTATTCCTACAATCCCCTGTGTTACATTACATTATTTACTAGTGGTGCACCGAATGGAAATTTTGGTGCCGAAACCGAAAATGCACTAAGCCGAAAATGACAGTTTTTAAAAAAATATTTATTTTTATATACAATTGTCATATGCAGCCTACCTGTGTCTGGGGACTGACAGGCAGCACTGATTGGAAGCACTGATTGACACTGACAGGTGGCCCTGGTTGGCACCGACAGGTGGCCCTGATTGGCACTGACAGAGGAGATGAGGTGATACTGGGTGTCACTGGCAGGTGGCACTGAATGGCAGGTGGCACTGGACAGCACTGATGGAAGTTATGAGAAGATTAACATTGCACAGATAGCGCGGCTTGTAAGAGCCGCTCTGTGGATGAAACTGTCATGTAATTACACTGCACGCAGAGAGAGAGACACAAGCTGTCAGATCTCGGCCCTGATGTCGGGGGTGAGCGGGACAGAACAGCTAACACCCGCTCAGCCCCTATCCCATTGTTGTTTGCTTACTGTTCAGTCCCGCTCACCCCGACATCAGGGCCGAGATCTGACAGCTTGTTTCTCTCTCTCTCTCTGCATGCAGTGTAATTACATAACAGTTTCATGCACAGAGCGGCTTGTACTAGCCACGCTATCTGTGTAATGTTAATCTTTTCATCTCCTGCATAACACACCAGACACCCCTGCAATAGGCGGTACCCATGGTGGACCCCGTCCCCTTTCGGTGTCCTTTTTTTTTTTTTTTTTTTTTCCTTTTGGCCCATACCCAAAAAACAGTTTTTGGCCGAAAATGTCAATAATTTTTGCGGGCTGAAATTTCGGTGCATCCCTATTATGTACCCCAGTGTGCTTTTTAACCACTTCAGCCCCGGAGCCATTTTTGACACTTATTGTTTACAAGTTAAAATCAGTATTTTTTGCTAGAAAATTACTTGGAACCCCTAAACAAGTTTAGCCCCTTTGAACAACCTAGAGAATAAAATGACGGTAGTTGCAATAATTTTTGTCACACCATATTTGCGCAGCGGTCTTATAAGCGCCATTTTTTTTATTCACATTTTTGAGTTAAAAAAAATGAGACAACAGAAAAGTTAGCCCAATTTTTTTCTATATTGTGAAAAATGTTACGCCGAATAAATTGGTACCCAACTTGTCATGTTTCAGAATTCCGCCTGCTCGTGGAATGGCGACAAACTTTGACATTTAAAAAAACCTATCGACGACATTTACATTTTTTTACAGGTTACATGTTTAGAGTTAGAGGAGGTCTAGTGCTAAAATTATTGCTCTCTAACGATCGCGGCGATACCTCGTGTGATTTGAACACTGTTTACATATGCGGGCGCAACTTACGTATGCGTTTTCTTTGCTGCACAAGCTCACAGGGATGGTGGCGCTTTAATTTTTTTTAGCACTGTTCCTTAAAAAAAAAAAAACAATCTGATCACTTTTATTGCTGTCACAAGGAATGTAAACATCCCTTGTGACAGTAATAGGCAGTGTCAGGTACTCTTTATAGAGGGATTGGGGGCCTAAAGGACCCCCAATCCTTCCTTTGCACTTAAAAGTATTCAGATCACCAAAAATGGCGATTCTGAATACTTTCATTTTTTAAAATCGGCCCCATTGGCCGCCGAGTAAACCAGAAGTGACGTTGTGACGTTGCTTCCAGAATTTCACGAAGGAGACCTGAGCTGCAGGCTATGCCCCAATATCCCACTTCTCCTGACCGCTGTTTATATACGGCGATTTGCGTTGTGGTTAAAAAATATGCCAATTTATACCTTTTTATAATAGCACTGCTCAGCACTCACGTGACCACCCGCCACTCTCCTTCTCTCCTCCCGGCTGACGCCAACAGGGAATTCTCAGCCCTTCCCGCTGTAGCTATCAGATCGGTAGAGGAGAGTGGCGGGCAATCATGTGAGCGCTAAGCGGCGCTATGAAATAAGGTATAAAGCGACGTATTTTTTGAAAAGCACATACACTGGGTACATAATGTAATGTAACATGGGATTGTAGGAATAAAACAGTTATCATAGCAGCAGGAGAGGAGGGGCGGGGAGCAGATCGGCACTGTCACAAGCTGGGGGGGAGCACGGAGAGACAGCAGATGACAGAGGCACGTAAACTGACCACTGTATCATGGACGAGCAGCCATGATCAACGTGGTCAGTTTATAGAGGGGACGGCAGCACCAGGCAGTATCAGCCAGATATTTTAGATGATATAAGGGGCCAAATTACACAGCACAAGTACTTTGCTGTTATTCATGCTTTAACCACTTCTTGACCGCCCCACATACATTTACTGCAGCGTGAAATCACGTACCTGTTCGTGATTACGATTGTGGGGTCTGGGGCGTGCACGCATGCCGCTGGTGACCTGCTCCCACTGTGATTGGATACAATAGGAGCCAATTAGAGGGTCTAGCGAGCCTGCCGATTGTTCCTGAGGCAGACAGAATGGCGGTCTGCCCATGTAAACAACATAGGCCTGTCAGAGGGGAAGATAGAGATCTTGTGTTTCTGCTAAGCAGCAACACGGATTTCTGTCTTCCCCCAGTCAAAGCATCCTCCACACAGTTAGCAAGCACTCTGAGGGAACACATTTAACCCTTTGATCGCCCCTGATGTTAACCCCTTCCCTGCCAGTGTCATTAGTACAGTGACCGTTCATTTTTTTTTTTTAGCACTGGTCCCCAAAAAGTGTCACTTAGTGTCAGATTCGTTTGCTGCAATGTCGCAGTCCCGCTAAAAGTCGCTGATAACCGCCATTACTAGTAAAGGAAAAAAAATCCAAAATAATAGCCCAGCGATTGTAGACGCTAAAACTTTCGTGTAAACCAATCAATATACGCTTATTATTGGGTTTTCTTCTTCCAAAAATATGTAGCAAAATACATATTGGCCTAAACTGATAAAGAAATTAGATTTTTTACATTTTTTTTATTGGATGTATTTTATAGCAAAAAATTAAAAAATGTTTTTTTTTTTTTTCAAAATTGTCAGTCTTTTTTTGTTTATAGCGCAAAAAATAAAAATCGTAGAAGTGATCAAATACCACCAAAAGAAAGCACTGTTTGTGTTAACATTAATTTCATTTGGGTACAGCATCGCACAACCGCACAATTGCCAGTTAACCACTTCAAGCCCGCTCGTCATCATTTTACGGCTGCCGTTGGAAGTGGAATACCGTTGCTATGGCAGCAGATAGCTACCATAACCCCCGGTATCTTTTTATTTTTTATTTTAGCAGGCGATTCTGAACAAGATAAAAGTGGTCTCAGTGGCAGATTCACCGCAAGATCACTTTTATCAGCGGCGGGAGAGGTGAAACCCCCCCCCTCCGCCGGGTTACGGTCATCTCCACCGCTTACCAGACCCGCCGGCGGAGATGATCGGTTGCTCTCCCCCCAGTGTCCGTGAGTCCTCGGCTCCATAACATTGCAGGGCGGAAGCGACATCACAATTCTCTTCTGCCCAATGCTCTTAAAGGGCCTTATTTTTTTTGATCTGTTTTTTTTTTTTTTTTTTTTTTTGCATTTTACTGTAAATATGAGATCTGAGGTCTTTTTGACCCCAGATGTCATATTTAAGAGGTCCTGTCATGCGTTTTTCTATTACAAGGAATGTTCACATTTCTTGTAATAGGAGTAAAAGTCATCAATTTTTTTTTTTAAAAGAACAGTGTAAAAATAAAAAGTAACGTAAATAATTATAAAAAAAAAAAAGATTTAAAGCGCCCCGTCCTCGCAAGAACGCGTGCAGAAGCAAACGCATATGTAAGTCCCGCCCACATATGAAAATGGTGTTCAAACCACACATGTAAGGTATTGCCGCTATCGTTAGAGCGACAGCAATAATTTTAGCACTAGATCTCCTCTGTCTCTCAAAACTGCTAAGCTGTAGAATTTGGGTATCGTTTTACTCAGCTTAGCATTGTCTTTCACAATATGGGAAAACATTGGCCTAACTTTACTATTGTCTTATTTTTTAACTCAAAAACTGCTTGTAAGACCGCTGCGCAAATACGATGTGACAAAGTTTTGCAACGATCGCCATTTTATTTCTCTAGGGTGTTAGAAGAAAAATATATATAATGCTTTGGGGTTCTAATTAATTTTATAGCAAACACCGAACTCCAAAAAGAGGCTTGGTTTTAAAGTGGTTAAAATCACTCAGTGCCGTATCGCAAAAAATGGCCTGGTCATGAAGGGGGGTAAACCTTCTGGAGCTGAAGGGTTTAAAGCAGGGATATGCAATTAGCGGACCTCCAGCTGTTGCAGAACTACAAATCCCATGAGGCAGCAAGACTCTGACAGCCACAAGCATGACATCCAGAGGCAGAGGCATGATGGGACTTGTAGTTTTGCAACAGCTGGAGGTCCGCTAATTGCTTATCCCTGGTTTAAAGGAATAGGGTTACAACCACTTTAATGTAATTTAAAAAAAAATCAAAATTACTTTTTGTAGTTCTTTCCCATTGTGGCCTTAGACAACATTACAGCCCTTATAAAATACACAATATGCTTTGTAAATGAATTGTGAACGATCTGTGGAAATGCCGTTTTACTTTGGAAACTCATTTTAAAAAATTGAACACAAAAAAGAAAAACCTGGCACTTTAGATGACCTAGGACCTTGCCTTCCACATTGAGTGATTGGTAGCTTATGACCCGTTCACACGATCCGAAAATCGGACGTAAAATACCACATACGATGCGAACGTGCGATAATCGGATCGTCAGTACACAGCTTACAAGAGCCGATCATGACCATTCATGTGATAATATTCGATCGGACAAGCATGAAAATTTTGACCGCATGGTACCAGATCGTACGATTTTCATTTAATCAGTACAGTTGTCCGAAAATACAATACAAATCCACTACAACACATCACATCACTTCAGATTTTTTATTCTGTCGTACGAGAATTTTCATGACATTAGTACACTCTTCCTATTCGATCTGAGATTAGCATGCAAAAAAAAAAAAACAGACGATCTGTCGTCCAATTTTCGGATCGTGTGTACGGGGCATCAGTGGCTAATCCACAAACATAATGGGAGAATTCATGTAAGATGAAATTGTCTTATGTTGCCTTTTTTTGCAGCCTCTGCATTTGATTGGTTAGTTTATTTTCATTTGTTACATGTCCCTTTAAACCAGATGGTGTTTGATACAGTGGGGTTTCTGAGGACAGGCACAGTAATGTATACAATAAGGAAAAAATGTCTACATATTTTCTTTTTTCCTATTCAAGTCACTTGTGATGTAACACAGAAAATTGGTTTCCTTTCATATTAGCTGCATTTAAGGGGTTTGTTTATGACCCTGAAATATTACAAGGCCTGCCCCTTTAAAATACCTTCCGTCAAGTTCTTTATACAAAGTCTTTTGTGTGTATTCCAAGGACACTGCTAAATGATTGTCCGTCAGCAGAACCCTCTACCGCTGGAGAACAGCAAATAATATGCTTTACTAAAGAAACCTTTTCCTTCACATTACTATTTTCTTAGTTCTCGCCATCTAGCTTGCATCCTTTTTATATAATCCATTATTAGGTTCCATGTTCTGTACATGGTATGCAGGCTTTTAGGAGAGATTTCACCTACAGCGTTGTGCTTCGGAAGAGAAGACCTTTCTACCCATTTGGCTGTCTTTTGTGGTTTCACTCGTAATTAACCCCTTCTTTTATTATGCTGATCAGTATGTTGCTATAAATACTGATCTGTTAAGGATGTTTTTTTTTCCTTAGAAACAAATGACTACCATACCGAAACAAAATAAATCTATCGCGTCCTTCTATATCTCAGTAAGCAATCCTTGGCATTCCGTAAAAAAAAATTGCATTCTTAGAGGTTGTAAACCTCCCTGTATTACTTGTACCTATAGGTCCTGTAAATATCTCCTAAACTTGCACCGTTTAAGAGGTACCTACTGTATACTGCGCCAATGATGTCATCGGCGCATGCGCTCTGAAGAAACGGCTGAATGTGCCATTTCTTCAGAAGTCAGTGGCGTGACTGGTGGCTCCCCTGTTACGTAGGAGTGATGTAACGGGGCTCCGGCCAATCACACAGCCAGAGTTCGCTGCCCCGGAAGGAAGGCGGGTGAAGATGGGTGCGGCCTGCAGTCGGGACAACGTGGGCTTAGTTTGCAGGTAAGTGCCATATAATGTGCTTGTATGCCATGCTTACTAGCACATTATGCCATTACTTTGCAGGGAAAGAAAAAAAAAGAAAATCTGACAGAGTTTACTGGCTCTTTAAGGCTGAACTCCAGCCTTACTTTCAGTCTTGCAGAGTTGTACAGGCTTCTCACTTGTACCAAAACTGATATCACTTGGTTGGGGGTGAATGTCGTGGCTGAAAAAAACAACTCAATACAGGCATGCTGTGTGTCTGCATAGTGTCCTATACCTCTGAATAGCCAGCCAAAGGATGAAAACTGACCATGCTAACACAGATCAGTTTCTTTGTTTGGTGTGGTCAGTTTAGAACAAGGAAGAAAGGTGACTGGCAGGATCATCAAGCAGGTACTTCAGATGGAAGACGTACATGAAAATCATAGCGACTAATGGCCGTACACACGTTCCGAATATCAGATGAAAAATACCGCATTCTAAGCAATCGTACGATAATCGAAAGTTGCCACAAAGCGTTTGAAGGCCATTCACGACAGTTCATCTGATATTATCTGATCAGACAATACCAGATACCAGATTGTACGATTTTAGTTTAATCCGTACAGTTGTCGTCTGAAAATACAATGCAAATGCACTGCAACACATGACATCACTTCCAATTTTTTATTCTGTCTTATGAGAATTTTTGTAACTTTAGTAACCTCTCCAATTTTTGATATGCAACTAGCATGCAAAAAAAACCAAAAAAACTGATGATCTGTCATCCGATTTTCGGATCGTGTGTACGGGCCATAAAACTTTGAAAATGCACTCATGTAAATGCACTCCTAGAAAAAAAAAATATTTAGGGTAAGTGTCGCCAAACCCACATCATAAAAAACTTTCAATAAATGGTGTATTACATGCCGTTAATGCTTACTAGTTACTATGAGTTTTGTTTTCTGTATTCTGCAAAAACCTGGTTGAGCCTGCTGTTCTCTGACTCCCTCTCCTGTCCAAATACCAAATTCAGCTAGGGATTTTACAGAGCAGTGTTGGCAGCTCTGCACATGCTCAGTTTTCAGCAAGTTTCTATGCTGAGCATTTCCTCCCTATCACATCTGAGCATCCCATGTGATTATGTAGCCACACATGTGGGCGTATACACAGTGGTAAATGACAGCCCACTCCCACCCTCCTCCTCCATGCCCACTAACCAGCTAAACACAATGGGGTGGGATATTATATGTGGATTGATGAAGGAATCACCTCCCTGTTCTAAAACACAGGTTGGAGGGATGTAACAGTCTATGACTGGCAGAAATCCACTCACACCATGTTATTGCTAAAAAAAAAAAATATTTGATTTCAAATACATATTTGTATTCCAATTTAACCTCTTGCCGACAAGCCGCCGCAGTTATACTGCAGCAGGTTGACACTGCTGCACAAATCGCCATTGTGTGTTTTTTTCTGATCTCAGCCTTTCCAGCCTGTAGGATAGATGTAGGGTCTTATAGACCCTGCATCTGTCCATAAAGAGGACCTGTCACTCACTTTTCCTATTACAAGGGATGTTTACATTCCTTGTAATAGGAATAAAAGTGATAAAAAAAAAAAAATTAGTGAAAGTGTAAAAATAAAAGTAAAATAAGAAATAAATAATATATTTTTTTTTAAAGCGCCCCGTCCCTGCGAGCTCGCGCACAGAAGCGAATGCATACGTAAATCGTGCCCGCATATGTAAACGGTGTCCAAACCACACATGTGAGGTATCGCCGCGTGCGTCAGAGTGAGAGAAACAATTCTAGCCCAAGACCTCCTCTGTAACTCAAAACACCTAACCTGTAAAAATTTTTAAAGCAGCGCCTATGTAGATTTTTAATAACCAAAGTTCGGCGCCATTCCACAAGTTTGCGCAATTTTAAAATGTGACATGTTGGGTATCTATTTACTCGGCGTACCATCATCTTTCACATTATGAAAAAAAATTGGGCTAACTTTACTGTTTTGTTTTTTTTTTAATTCACGAAAGTTTTTTTTTTTTTTTTTAAATGCGTTCGAAAAATCGCTGCGCAAATACCGCATGACATAAAAAGTTGCAACAACCGCCATTTTATTCCCTAGAATCTTTGCTAAAAAAAAACATATATAATGTTTGAGGGTTCTGAGTAATTTTCTAGCAAAAAAATGATGATTTGTACATGTAGGAGAGGAGTGCCAGAAATGGCTTGGATCTGAAGTGGTTAAACACCTTCCTAGGACACACTTAACCCCTTGATCGCCCCCTAGTGTTAGCCCCTTTCCTGCCAGTGACATTTATATAGTAATCCGTGGCTATTTAACGCTCTGATCGCTGTATAAATGTCAAAAGTGTCCGGTCTGTCTGCCGCTATGTCACAGTCCCGCTAGAAATCGCAGATCACTGCCATTGCTAGTATAAAAAAATCAAAATGCCATAAATCTATTCCCATAGTTTGTAGACGCTATAACTTTTCCGCAAACCAATCAATATAGGCTTATTACGATTTTTTTTTTTACCAAAAATATGAAGAATATATATTGGCCTAAACTGATGAAGAAATGTTAACTTTTTACATTTTTTTTTTGGATATGTATCATAGCAAAAAGTAAAAAAAGTGGGTTTTTTCAAAATTGTTGCTCTTTGTTTATAGCGCAATAAATAAAAAACACAGAGGTGATCAAATACTACCAAAAGAAAGCTCTATTTGTGGGAAAAAAACAGGACTTCAATTTTGTTTGGGTACAACGTCGCATGACCGCGCAGTTGTCGGTAATCTACGCAGTGCCATATTGCAAGAAGTGCTCTGGTCAGGATGCGGGTAAATCCTTCCAGGGCTGAAGTGATTAAAGCACTTTGATACTAATTATTTATTTTTACTCTGTATTCCAAAGGCTGTTTTCTTATGTTGAACATGTGACCAGCAGCAGAGGACTAGAAGCTTCTCCTGCTTGTGTTTCCCTGCAGACAGGCTGGTACTTTTTAAATAATTACAGTGCCATCATTCACATGAAGAAATAGAAAGGACAATGTACATCACATTAAACAGTGTTTAGTATTGCTAATACATTACTGAAGTTTTACTAAACCCAGGACCCTGCATTCACTATATCTGCTCTCCCACAATACATAGAACATGGAAATGCTATTATTTTAGCAAATCTAAACTGCTAAATATTTCTCATCAGCAGTAAATAGCAGTCTTGTGACTTCTGTCAGTGTCCAGCCGAGCAATGGTTAACCACTTCCCGCATGCTGTACGTCATCTGACGTCCTGGACTTTGAGTGGGGATATCTGAATGATGCCTCTTGTACAGATCTCTCTGTAAAGAGGACCTATCATTCACTATTCCTCTAACAAGAGGTGTCTACATTCCTTGTAATAGGAATAAACCTGATAAAAAAAAATCAAAGGGAAGGTGTAAACATAAAAAATTAAAATAAGCAATAAAAAAAAAAATGAAAGCGTCCGCGTGCTCACACACAGAAGCGAATGCATACATACGTTGCGCCCACATATGTAAACTGTGTTCAAACCAAACGTGAGGTATCGCTGCAAATGTTAAAGTGAGAGCAATAATTCTAGCACAAGACCACCTCCCTAACTCTAAACGGGTAACCTGTGTAAACCTTTTTAAAGCTTCGCCTAGGAAAATTGCCGAAGTTTGGCACCATTCCAAGAGAGTTAAAGCGTGACATGTTGGGTATCTATTTACTCAGTGTAACATCTTTAACATTATACAAAATATTGGGCAAACTTTAGGGTTTTGTTTTCTTTCATTCATGAAAGTTTTTTTTTTTGTGTTTTTTTTTTCCAGAAAAAACGTGTTTGAAAAATTGCTGCGCAAATACCATGTAACATAAAAAGTTGCAATGACCACTATTTTAATGCCTAGCGTCTCTGCTAAAAAAAACATATATAATGTAATATATGTAGTATAGTAATTTTCTAGCAAAAACAATATTATTTTTACATGTAGGAGAGGAGTGGCAGAATTGGCACGGTGTGAAAGTGGTTAACGCTTGTAGGAAGAGTTTTTATTCTCCTTTGATTGTCCTATGAGGCTGCAGGACCCCTCACCCTCTGTCTGGACAGTGGTGATTGGCCCATGCACCCCCCCCCCAAAAAAAAACTAGCAATACACACCAAACTGAGCATGTGCAAAGTGCCCCCAAGGCTCTGTAATATCAGCAGATGGATTGGGGACTGTGGAAGAAGGGGAGGATCAGAGAAGACAGGATAAAACAGCCTTTTTACACGATGCAGAGGATTAACCCCTTTGGTTCCACAGTGAGTAGAACAAGCACTCTTTACTGCATATACAGACAGATTTTAATGTTGCGGGTTTAGTAACTATGTGTATTCTCAAAAGCAACTAGTGTAAGTACTTTAATGTGACTTGATTTTGGCTGAGCTGTGAAAATAAATCTCAAGAATGAATGGACACATATATAAATCCTTTGGCACGGTTTCTATAAATATATATATATTGAATTTGTGTATTTAGTGGAGATCAGCTCTAACTGGCCATAAACTATTTGAAAATGTTGAATACTTATCCCTAGATTGTAAGCTCTAACGAGCAGGGTCCTCTGATTCCTCCTGTATTGAATTGTATTGTAATTGTACTGTCTGCCCTAATATTGTAAAGCGCTGCGCAAACTGTCGGCGCTATATAAATCCTGTATAATAATAACTTTGAACAAGAATATTGTTGCAGTATAGCTAAATCCTAGTTTACAGTCTGTTACAGAATACCGCATTGACCATTTATTCAATTGTACACTTTGCCAAAGTGTTGCCAGATCTGAATAGGTGACATGTATAGAACGAAGTGTCATTACATGTGCCCTGGTGTATACGACATGTCCTTGGTGTGGTGTTGTGTAGTTCCGGCTTTCGTTAATCTTTGTGTGGTGTAGCTTGTATTTGCAGTTGGAAAAATGTCTGGAATCCTTGGAATATAGCTTGTTTACAGCAAACCATTATTAGCAATAAAAAATAAAAACCTTGCTGTATGTTGCAGGTCACTTCTCAATCCCTTTAGGGTGTTTTTAAGCATTTCACTTTGGCATCTCTCTACTTTTTATTTTGTGTGAGCAATGTGTTTGCCTATTTCTTTAGCTATCACTGCCTTGTCTGTGGCCAGCTTTACATTAGGTCATGCAATCATCACCTTAATCCCTATATATAAAGTGGTGTTTTGTACGGTAGCTTATTTTTCTCTTTGACAAATGTCCATACAACTACTTAGTGACTCTGGATCTCACTTCTCATTGGAGGAAATGATCCTTTAATCATGCTTTTAATTTGCTTTCCCATTTTGCTGTACATGATCTCAGTTTGTTTATCCCTAAGGCATTAACTGCTATAATAAATGGCTGCAAGTTGTCATAGAAGCAAGGCAAACTTGGAAAGTTGTACACAGCACTATTCAACCAGGTAATATGCTTGCTTTTAGCAATGTAGCAGAGTCTGCATTTTTTAATAGAAACTCCAGTTTTGTTGGGAAAAAAAAAAGTTGCTCAAGTCAGCTATATACATTGAAAGGAGTTCAGTAAATTTCATTTGATAATCTTACTAGCCTTTGTTCTGTAGATAATGCAATGGGCTGTGCCAGCTCACTTGAAAGCCGAGTGGAAGATTCTGATAAGTTATACCAATGTGAGTAGAACCTGTCCTTATACTGCACCAGCATCCCTCTAGACGTGTAGCAACCTTTTCTTACCAAACATTACAGCTAGGTTCACACTATAACAGGAACACTTGTAAATTGCACGCATTTCCATACCTGCAGGTACCCACAGCCAAAACGCTTTTCAGGCAAGTAGAACCGCAGAGTGCCACAGCGCCCTATGTTTCCCACAGGAACTGCAGCCATTCAAATGCCACACACAGTACTTGCAATTGTGTTAACCTAAATGCTTACTGTAGTAAACATACAGTGCCTTGCGAAAGTATTCGGCCCCCTTGAACTTTGCGACCTTTTGCCACATTTCAGGCTTCAAACATAAAGATATAAAACTGTAATTTTTTGTGAAGAATTAACAAGTGAGACACAATCATGAAGTGGAACGAAATTTATTGGATATTTCAAACTTTTTTAACAAATAAAAAACGGAAAAATTGGGCGTGCAAAATTATTCAGCCCCATAGTTAATACTTTGTAACGCCACCTTTTGCTGCGATTACAGCTGTAAGTCGCTTGGGGTATGTCTCTATCAGTTTTGCACATCGAGAGACTGAAATTTTTGCCCATTCTTCCTTGCAAAACAGCTCGAGCTCATGGAGGTTGGATGGAGAGCGTTTGTGAACAGCAGTTTTCAGTTCTTTCCACAGATTCTCGATTGGATTCAGGTCTGGACTTTCACTTGGCCATTCTAACACCTGGATATGTTTATTTGTGAACCATTCCATTGTAGATTTTGCTTTATGGATCATTGTCTTGTTGGAAGACAAATCTCCGTCCCAGTCTCAGGTCTTTTGCAGACTCCATCAGGTTTCCTTCCAGAATGGTCCTGTATTTGGCTACATCCATCTTCCCATCAATTTTAACCATCTTCCCTGTCCTTGCTGAAGAAAAGCAGGCCCAAACCATGATGCTGCCACCACCATGTTTGACAGTGGGTATGGTGTGTTCAGGGTGATGAGCTGTGTTGCTTTTACGCCAAACATAACGTTTTGCATTGTTGCCAAAAAGTTCGATTTTGGTTTCATCTGACCAGAGCACCTTCTTCCACATGTTTGGTGTGTCTCCCAGGTGGCTTGTGGCAAACTTTAAACAACACTTTTTATGGATATCTTTAAGAAATGGCTTTCTTCTTGCCACTCTTCCATAAAGGCCAGATTTGTGCAGTATACGACTGATTGTTGTCCTATGGACAGAGTCTCCCACCTCAGCTGTAGATCTCTACAGTTAATCCAGAGTGATCATGGGCCTCTTGGCTGCATCTCTGATCAGTCTTCTCCTTGTATGAGCTGAAAGTTTAGAGGGACAGCCAGGTCTTGGTAGATTTGCAGTGGTCTGATACTCCTTCCATTTCAATATTATCGCTTGCACAGTGCTCCTTGGGATGTTTAAAGCTTGGGAAATCTTTTTGTATCCAAATCTGGGTTTAAACTTCTCCACAACAGTATCTCGGACCTGCCTGGTGTGTTCCTTGTTCTTCATGATGCTCTCTGCGCTTTAAATGGACCTCTGAGACTATCACAGTGCAGGTGCATTTATACGGAGACTTCATTACACACAGGTGGATTCTATTTATCATCATTAGTCATTGAGGTCAACATTGGATCATTCAGAGATCCTCACTGAACTTCTGGAGAGAGTTTGCTGCACTGAAAGTAAAGGGGCTGAATAATTTTGCACGCCCAATTTTTCAGTTTTTTATTTGTTAAAAAAGTTTGAAATATCCAATAAATTTCGTTCCACTTCATGATTGTGTCCCACTTGTTGATTCTTCACAAAAAAATTAGTTTTATATCTTTAGGTTTGAAGCCTGAAATGTGGCAAAAGGTCGCAAAGTTCAAGGGGGCCGAATACTTTCGCAAGGCACTGTAGGTGCCTGCAGTTCTACCTTAAGTTCTTAGCATATTTCTGGGCACCTTTTGTGTGTTTGATTTGGTTGTTCTCATGTTTTCATTTATTTCTGTGATTATATAAGGGGGATTTATTTTTACTTCCTCTCCCTATAGCCTAGTATACATGGGCTGAATGTCAGACGACTTTGGCCGGTTCAGTAAAAACCGTCTGACATTTTTCCCATGTATATAGCAGCCAGGCCGGCTTCTGTCAGACGTGCATGCTGGAAAACCAGCAGCCGACCGGCTTCTCAACCAATAAGCGATGACCAGAGTGTTCTGGCAGGGGGAGGTGGGGGGAGGCGTCTCCCTGTCAGAACACAATAGAACAGCAGGTGAGATCTCTGTACTAACATTAAATTGTTAATACAGCGGCTCCGACCGGAGCCATCAGGTTTTTTTTCAAAAAACGAATGGTGTTTACTAGGCTTAAGATGCTGGTGCAAGCAATAGTAGATTGGTTATCCCTGGGACAGAAAGGCACAGACGCCACTAAAAACTGTCACTGTTCAAACCCTTTTGATACTAAAAATGTGGTGGTGGTGGTGTGTTTTTTTTATATCCCTGTTGGAGAGATTTTCCACTACTTCCTGCTGTAACTGGTAATGAAAAGCAATCCCATAATAGACACAGATGGCAATAAAACCATGGCAGGGGCTCTAACTCCACCGTGCTCAATCCAAAACAAAAAAGAAAAGCGTTAGTTCCATTGAGCTTTAAATATTGAAATAATTCCTGTAAGAATGCACATTATTTAACATTCATGCATTCAACATGAAAAAAAAACTCATATCAGCCATAAAGTAATACTCCTGCCCAAAAGTGTTTTTCTCCTACGTTCACTGACAGACGCAGCTCTTCATTGACTTGTGCGGTTTATGCTTGTCCCACTAGGAGTTAACTAGGCAGGGAAAAGAACAGCTGGCCCCTCCCATGGGGCCGTCCTCTCTTCCCACATAAACCCTCCACATAGCACAGCTCCTCAGTTTTAATGCCTAGTTTGCATAGGAGTTGACCTGGCTACATTAGGGGATTTGCGGTCCGGACTGTGATCGATTTTTTACTTTTATTTTTATTCTTATTTCTTTACTTTTTTACTACTACTTCTATCAAGCAACGAAGTCTGCTATCAAGAAGCCGGCCGGGGCATAGAGAGTCGCTCGGACTCTGTACATTCCCCGGCCTGACCGACCGATGCGAGCCAGTCCCGCGGTATGGGGACCCGCCGCATCATGCCCGTTCTGTGCGGGCGGCCTGGGGTGACCCCCATTTGTGCCCAAGTCCCGGATTGCAGTCCGGTTCGGGTGTTATCTTCGGCCGGCAGCATCCCGTCCAGGCAGGGTCGGAAGGTCTGCAAACGGGTGGCTACCCACTGCGCCCGACAGGAGTGGTGAGTGAGCGTTCCTCTCTTCCCCCCTTTTCAGGGGCGGAGGGGGGACCAACGCTGTCCAGACGATTTTGGGTAGCCACTGGGTAAGGGCGCCATGGGGCCCTTTACACCTCCCCCACCCCCCTGCCGCACCCGATCGTTCGCGCCGCCTTTTTGGGGTCCTCGCCGTCATGCGGTGATCCGCCGCCATTTTGCAGTGGATCGCCGCCATTTTCCCGTAGCCGCGGACATACTGAGCAAATGGAGCATTCCCTCTAGCACTCAGAGCGACCATTGGCGGTACTTCACGTTCCTCTGCAGGTGGTTTGGGCATCTAGTGTCTACTCGGTGGCCATAGTGGAGTCCCCCGCTGCTGTGAAAAACGTGTTGTAGACGTTTTTCTTTCTCTTTGGAACGGTGTGTGAACCCTGACAGGCGCAGCTCTTCTGACGATCATATCTGCAGGCCGCAAACAGCAAGTATAGCTGGGCTCTCCTGTGGGTGCTGGTGGCTTCTCGACGCGGACAGTCCCAAGTGTGTGGCAAGGTTTCTCTTTCTTTTTGCAGATGTTGTGCAAAAAGTGTCGTCGCCCCCTGAGGTGATACCGGTGGCTCATCTGTGATCTACGGGTTTGGTGGACGTCTCCTTGCACTTCATGGCGGTTACCAGCGAGACTCACGATCTCCCTTACGAGGTAAACGAGTCATACAGGCGCCGATGCCCTTTTACCGCCGCTAGGTGACGTTTTACCGCCGCCTAGTGGCGTACTGCCGCTCCTGGGGTTTTTCCGCCGCGCTTGCTAGCCCACGCCGTCCCCCCACCCCCTCCACA
>BLSH010185810.1:1316640-1327384 GCA_018402905.1 Glandirana rugosa
TCAATTAGGGAAAAAACTACGTACGGTTGTGAAACAATCGAAACGAACGTCGTCGAACCGGGCATGCAATGCCAAGCTGCTGCAAGCAAAGCTAACAAAGTGTTGGCATGCATCAAAAAAGGGATTAACTTCAGGGATAAATCAATAATTCTCCCACTGTACAAGTCCCTGGTGAAGGCCGCACCTGCAGTATGCCGTCCAGTTCTGGGCACCGGTCCTCAAGAAGGACGTCCTGGTATTGGAAAGGGTTCAGAGAAGGGCAACAAAGCTAGTTAAGGGATTAGAGGACCTAAGTTATGAGGAAAGATTACAGGCACTGAACTTGTTCTCTCTGGAGAAAAGACGCTTGAGAGGGGATATGATTTCAATGTACAAATACTGTACTGGTAACCCCGCTATAGGGGCAATACTATTCAGCGCAAGGGAAAACAAGAAGACACGCGGCCATTCACTGAGAATGAAAGAAAGGCGGTTTAACCATAAGATGCGTAGGGGTTTCTTTACGGTAAGTGCAGTGCGAATGTGGAATTCTCTTCCAGAAACAGTGGTTTCTGCTGGTAGTATAGAAAATTTTAAAAAACTATTAGATGCACACCTAAGGGACAACAACATTGGGGGATATACAACGTAATACTGACATAAAAAAAACACACACATGGGTTGGACTTGATGGACTTGTGTCTTTTTCCAGCCTCACTGACTATGTAACTATGTAAAAAGAAGTAAAAAGGTACAGTGGTGATCAATGGTGTTCATAAAATATATTTGATCCAGTACTTTTTGGCTTGCTAACCTTTGCAACAAGCATGTAGATCAAGAGATCTGACTTAATTTGGGGTATATTTGCTCTGCTACAGGATGTGCTTGACAGCCAGACCACACAAAATTTTCAAAAAGTGGTGCGAAATTCCCAGTTACGGTAACTTGCGTATTTCTGTGACAAGATTCTTTTAATTAAATAACAAAGAAAAAAGACATAGCTTCAGTCAAGCTTGTCATTTGTGGCACTCATTATTTCTTCCAGTGTTTCTTCTGAGGCTGTCTTAATTTTAATTGATTTTTGTGTACTAGACCTTCTAATCCAAAGAATGTGGCTTGACAGCTTTTGTGTTTAAGTTATTTAGCATGTAAGCTATATTGTGTAGCCTATTCTTGGACACATCAAAACAATCCATTTTATAGAATGAAAAGCTGTAGAAAAAGCTAACATTCTTCTGAAGAGCTGTTTGGAACTACTTGCAACTTCACCTTGTCTCCTCATTCTCCTGACCACATTTGAGCATCAGAGTCCTATAGACTTTTATGGGTCTTGTTTACCCAAGTCTACTGGCCAGGAGATGCAGGGAGGTGAGCCCCACAGACTTAAATGGGGCTCTACTGTATAGGCGTCTCTGAGGGTTGTGGTGGTGGTAGAGCATGTCAACCAATAATAAAAAATCTACACCTGCAAATAGGTGTACCAGACGCATAGAGGGTAAAAAGTTTCTGAACAACTTAAAAAAAAAATTGTCATTGGTTAACATACTTATTTTAGGAAATACCTGTTTAAAATCAGCACTAGAGCAAAAATAGCTTTGAATCAGAAACATCTGTATGCATTTCATTGATGTATTATGTGCCACACTTTCAGTAATGTGATTAAAGGTAAACTAGTATTTTTTTCTAAGGCTGGCATCCTCCTTCTGCATTGTGGTAAAACACAACAAAAACACACATGATGGTAATGCACTGCACTCTTTGCAGTGCACAGTACAGTAGGTGCTACAGGACCCACACACCAAGGGATCTCTCAAGTAACCATGCGTTTTGGTGTGCTGCATAAAAATTAGGTGCAAAAGGATTGTTTTTGGGGCTTTGATATATATATTAGATTATATAAATATACACTATCTCACAAAAGTGAGTACACCCCTCACATTTTTGTAAATATTTTATTACATATTTTCATGTAACACTGAAGAAATGACACTTTGCTACAATGTAAAGTAGTGAGTGTACAGCTTTTATAACGGTGTAAATTTGCTGTCCCCTCAAAATAACTCAACACACAGCCATTAATGTCTAAACTGCTGGTAACCAAAGTGAGTTACACCCCTAAGCGAAAATGTCAAAATTGGGCCCAAAGTGTCAATATTTTGTGTGGCCACCATTATTTTCCAGCACTGCCTTAACCCTCTTGGGCATGGAGTTCACCAGAGCTTTACAGTTTGACACTGGAGTCCTCTTCCACTCCTCCATGACGACATCACGGAGCTGGTTGGTGGATGTTAGAGACCTTGCGCTCCTTCTTTTGAGGATGCCCCACAGATGCTCAATAGGGTTTAGGTCTGGAGACATGCTTGCCCAGTCCATTACCTTTACCCTCAGCTTCTTAACCACTTCAGCCCCGGAAGGATTTCCAGCTTTAGGACCGGAGCCCTTTTTGCGATTCGGCGCTGCGTCGCTTTAACTGACAATTGCGCGGTCGTGCGACGTTGTACCCAAACAAAATTTGCGTCCTTTTTTTCCCACAAATAGAGCTTTCTTTTGGTGGTATTTGATCACCGCTGCGTCATTTCTGATCGCCGCTATAAACAAAAGAAAAGCAACAATTTTGCAAAAAAGCCCAAATTTCTTACTTTTTCCTAAAATACAAATCCAAAAAAATATATAAAAAAACATTTTTTTTTACCGTTTTTGGCCGATTTATATTCTTCCTCATATTTGCGATAAAAAAAATCGCAATCAGCATTTATTGATTGGTTTGCGCAAAAGTGGTCGCGTTTACGGATGATGAGAATTCATTTTTGGGGTTTTTATTATTTTTTTATTTTTTATTAGTAATGGCGGCAATCTGTGATTTTTTTGCGGTACTGCGATATTTCAGCGGACATGTCGGACCATTTTGACACTTTTTTGGGACCATTGGCATTTATACAGCGATCAGTGCTATAAAAATGCACTGATTACTGTGTAAATGCCATTGGCAGTGAAGGGGTTAACCTGCAGGGGGCGCTCTAAGGATTAACTATGTTCCCTGGGCGTGTTCTAACTGTAGGGGGACTGCACTATCTGGGGAAGGGAAGTGGTCACAGCCTTCACGTACAGGAAGGCTGTGATCACAGCCCTTCCCCCTCACACAGAGCGGAGGTCCGTGTTTACAATCGAAGCCGCCGCACCCGCTCCCTGGCCCTCCCCCAGCACAGTGAGCGTGCAGGCGCGCCTCCGACGGCGCGCGCGCTCACTAAACTCGTTCCCGCAGCCGCCGTCGTATGACGGCGTTTTGCGGGAACGAACCACTTTGCCGCCGTCAGATGCCGATCGACGGTCGGCAAGTGGTTAAGCAAGGCAGTGGTCATCTTGGAGGTGTGTTTGGGGTTGTTATCAGGTTGGAGTACTGCCCTGAATTCCCCGAAGGGAGGGGATCATGCTCTGCTTCAGTATGTCACAGTGCATGTTGGCATTCATGGTTTCCTCAATGAACTGTAGCTCCCCAGTGCCGGCAGCACTTGTGCAGCCCCAGACCATGACACTCCCACCACCATGCTTGACTGTAGGCAAGACACACTTGTCTTTGTACTCCTCACCTGGTTGCTGCCACATACGCTTAACACCATCTGAACCAAATAAGTTTATCTTGGTCTCTTCAGACCACAGGACATGGTTCCAATAATGCATGTCCTTAGTCTGATTGTCGCCATCAAACTGTTTGCGGGCTTTCTTGTGCATTATCTTTAGAAGAGTCTTCCTTCTGGGACGGCAGCTGGCAGCACTCATACTTCTATTTCCCAAAGACAACCTCTGTATATGAAGCTGAGCATGTGCACTCAACTTCTTTGGTCGACCATGGTGAGGCCTGTTCTGAGTGTAACCTGTCCTGTTAAACTGCTGTATGGTTTTGGCCACTGTGCTGCAGCTCAGTTTCAGGGTCTTGGCAATCTTCTTATAGCCTATGCCATCTTTATGTAGAGCAACAATTCTTTTTTTCAGATCCTCAGAGAGTTCTTTGCCATGAGGTGCTATGTTGAACTTCCAGTGACCAGTATGAGAGAGTGAGAGCGATAACACCAAATTGAACACACCTGCTCCCTGTTCACAGACCTTAAGACCTTGTAACACTAATGAGTCCACATGACACCGGGGAGGAAAAATGGCTAATTGAGCCCAATTTGGAAATCTTCACTTAGGGGTGTACTCACTTTTGTTGCCAGCGGTTTAGACATTAATGGCTGTGTGTTGAGTTATTTTGAGGGGACAGCAAATTTACACTGTTATACAAGCTGTACACTCACTACTTTACATTGTAGAAAAGTGTAATTTCTCCAGTGGTGTCACATGAAAAGATAGAATAAAATATTTACAAAAATGTGAGGGTGTACTCACTTTTGTGAGATACTGCATATTGATATAGGAAAAGCCTTGTTTCTATGTGTAGTTTGTATTCAGGTTTGTATATGAGCACACATAACTTTTACAGATGCAGGCTCTACTTACTGGTTTCGCCTAATTTCGCTGCAAATCTTCCAATCAGAGTCCTCATGATTGAAAACAGTAGGGCCTTTGCAGCCTCTAAGGAAATGACACCCCCGTCCCCCCTCCCCAGCACTGGGACCATGTGAGCTTCGCTGCCAAAGCATTAAGGGCTCGTTTACACTTGCTTCAAAGCAGGGCGTCAGACAGCTCCCTTAACACCAGTCAAAGCCCATGGCACTAAATAAAATGGTTAGCTTACAGTCCTGTTTACACCTTGCGTTAGCTTTGCTTCAGCCTTGCGTCAAAAATTATACCCCATGTAGCTTTAGCCAGGCTTCAAAGCCTCTTCAATGCCTCCATAGAAGTCTATAAAAAAGCTTGTTTGAAGCTCACTTGAAGCACCTACGGCTATTCAGAGGCTGTAATTCAGCTTTAGCATTGCTTTGTTTTGGAGAAATTGCAGTTGTGGGATATCAACAAACACACATGGCATTGGCCAAACTTCAAAAGAGCCTCACTGAAGCACCACCGAAGCCTCATTGAAGCACCACCGAAGCCTCAAAAACATATAAAAGCTTGCTGAAGCAGTAGGGGCTTTAATGTGCGTTGAAGCCAAAGCAGGTGTAAACGAGCCCTTAGTCACATGATGAAGCTTGGCGCAGCAGAGTATTATTCATGACATGTAAGTGGTAACTCAAAAAAGAACATGATCTGGTAAAGCTGACATATGAACTTTAATAATGGGTCCAGTTTAATCTGTCAAATATTCTTTGCTTTTAGGCACTTCATATCACATTGACTGTTTACTGTTCCATTGCAGGCAGATTCAATAGATAGGATAACCCTGCCTAATAAATAAAAGATAAGTGAAGTAGCAGTTTATCATATTTTATCTGTTAATTGATATGTGATCACATGACCAGTAATATTTCTTGCTTGCTTCCAGGCTCTGACTGCTTTTGTAAGTGCAAGGTGTGCATGGATGTGGGTGGACTGCAGATTGGCCATAGAAATGCCTCTATAATCCTAAATCATTGACTTCTTTCAGCCATGACACTTCCTTTACCTGAATTCAGCCAGCATATCCTGTTCTGACCAAGCTGTGTATTTCTCTTCTGTATGCCTTCACAACCCACACACTTTTCATACCTTTACTTTACAGAAGGGCTTAAATACACTGCTAAATAGAAAACACTACGTTAACCTTCTAGCTCGTTGCGCAAGCAAGATAATGGAGCTCTTTGATTGCGCTGGAGAGCATAATCCGCTCAAGTGTGGTGCCTTGTGTCTTTGTACTTGGTTTTCAAAACTTTTTTCTTTTTGCTGGGAGTAAATTATTTTTTTTTTTTTTTAATACTGTAGATCTTTTTATTTTCAAAGTTAAACTGCAGGTTTTTAAAGTAGGGAAAGCGGTGCTCTGAGTGGAACAAAACTGCAGAGGATAATTACTGTGGTATATCAGAGAAGTGAATGGATCTCCATTAGTCTTAATGTTATGTCTGCTGTCAGTCAGCTAATATCCACAATAACCAAAGTGTTTCCTTTCTGCGGTCTCCTGCTTAGGCATTAGCAACTTCAAACAGGTATTTGAGATACAGCAGCTTTTGTGTGTTTGACATGTGTTTTTTAGTGTAATAGCTGAAAGACCTCTCTGTGGCTTTCACTTTAACCATTTCTTATACTGTTATGAGGACCATAGTGATATTTAATTGGCTTTATATATCTGCCAAAAACAAATACATTTCAATTTCAGTTGATTACAGCACTGTTATAGGTGTATTGTTTGAACCTTATTTACGTAACGCACATTTTCAATACAATTTTTTTGCATTAAACAATTTCCTGTATAAGTACAAGTGAAGTGTTATGTTTAGGCCTGTATTCTATCTCTTGCATATAGGTTACTGGAATATAAGAGAGCCTGCCTGTCCTTGGTGTTTGAAGGACTGCAGTTACCAAGGGAGCCAAATAGTTGTCATATATCAAGATAATGCATTAAATGGAATCTTCATAGGTTTTTTATGTTGGATGTTCAGTAACTTGTAATATTGCTTTATTGTTTGCAGTGGTTCATTGATCTATCGATCTACAGTATAACAGCTGTTAATGCTAATGAATTGTAAGATAAAGAAATGTTGCTATATAAACACTGGAAAGAGAAATGGACAACAGAAGCAACATCTTAATTTCACACCCATGTCAATTGTTTCTGATGGGGAACATGCATCTCTCTTTCAGTTAGGGATTGAAAAGGGCTTGCCTTTTTATTTTACTAGGTCTTATTAGTACTCCTTGCACAGTGCCAACATCAACAACTTATAAGTATTCTTCACCATAGGTGTGGTCACTAATTGTGGCATCTTCCAAAGTAGGTGGTGATGGCCAACATATAAGTGAATTTACCATTTCATTTCTAATTAGAGAGGTCATCTTCTCTGTAAAAACGAGGATTAATTAATGGAGTGATCTGATCAAGAAACTGCCACTGCTGCCACTGACTGACTCGGGAAGGTGTCTTTTTCCCTAACATGAGGATAAACTAGTAGCTAGCTTGCCTGGTTTTGTTTGCCCTCCTCTGGATTAACAGAATTAGAACAGTAACAGGCTCACCTTAAAGTGTTTTTCCACTTTTGCATTAAAATGGAAGTAAAAATATATACTGTATTTGTTGCATGTTCCTTTCCTGATTCTCTTTTTGTTTGAGTAGTCTGGAGAGTTTACCATAATTAACCCTGTCTATTGTGCTGGGTTGTGCTGGCAGTTCCCATTATCCGTGTTAAACTGAGAGGAAACTGAGCCTGTTCTTGGCCTTTTTATTGGGACAGACTTGCTCCAAAATTAATCAGAATTGCTTGCAGTCTGCCATGATATCTTATCATAAGAAACATCAAAAATCTGAGAAAAATATATAAATTTTTACTTTGTTTAGTTCTGCTGTGGGAATTTGAACACATAACATATACTATATTGTCAAAAGTATTGAGACACCTGCCTTTACACGCACATGAACTTTAATGACATCCCAGTCTTGGTCTGCAATGTTCAATATTGAGTTGGCCCACCCTTTGCTGCTATAACAGCTTCAACTCCTCTGGGCAGGCTGTTCACAAGGTTTAGGAGTGGGTCTATGGGAAGGTTTAGGAGTGGGTCTATGGGAATGTTTGACCATTCTTCCAGAAGTGCATTTGTGAGGTCAGGTACTGATGTTGGACAAGAAGGCCTGGCTTGCAGTCTCCGCTCGAATTATTCCCAAAGGTGTTCTATCGGGTTGAGGTCAGGACCCTGTGCAGGCCAGTCAAGTTCCTCCACCCCAAACTTTCTCATCCATTTCTTTATGGACCTTGCTTTGTGCACTGGTGTGCAGTCATGTTGGAATAGGAAGGGGCCATCCCCAAACTGTTCCCACAAATTTGATGAATGATATCATCCAAAATGTCTCGGTATGCTGATGCCTTAAGAGTTCCCTTACCAAGCCCAACCCTTGAAAAACAACCTCACACCATAATCCCCCTCCACCAAATGATTTGGACCAGTACATAAAGCAAGGTCCATAAAGACATGGATGAGCGATTAATGGTTACCAGTCTGTCCTATTTTCTCTACATAGTGGAACATGTCAGGGATGTCCCCCTCACCTCTCCTCTTCGCATTGGCGATTGAGCTGCTTGCAGGGGCTATTTGTCAAGTGGCATCCATTGTTGGCTCTCAAAGGGGAGATGGGGAGGATAAATTAGCTCTTTATGCTGATGACACCTTATTATTTGTGGGTGATGCAGCATCGTCCCTCTCCACTCTTATGTCCACTATTAACCTTTTGTGATTAACTGGGATTTGTTAATCCTTCTCCCGCTAGACTCCCAGCTTGCATCACTAATCAGATTCAAATTGTGTCATCCTATAAATACTTAGGCGTCTGGGCTCAACCCATGGTAGAGGATTATTTATGGCTTAACTTGAAACCTTTGGATCGGGGGCCGGGTGCAGCCGCATCCATTGCGGGTAAGGGAACCCGGACGTGTAGCATTACAGCTTCATGCCGGGCACCTTACTGCGCATGCACGAGGCTCCGCTGCGCTCTGCTATTGGCTAGTAGCGGAAGGAGGAGGGAGCCAAGCTGCTGACGTCAGCCGCCGCGGCTCCCGGCCCGAGCTCCCGGAAGTGTGGAAAAGGACACCTGTCTAAAGTGTCCCCCCCCAAAAGGTGCCAGATGTGACACCTGAGGGGGTGGAATCCGACCAGCGGAAGTTCCAGTTTTGGGTGGAACTCTGCTTTAAGAGTAAAGTGTGGAGCTAGTGCCCTTTGTCTGTAGTAGGTCGAACAAACCTTATTACAATGATTTGGGCCCTACAATTGCTCTACATCATGCATACGTCACCAGTATGGATTAGTTTGCAATGGTGTAAAACAAATAGATTCCCTTTTTAGAATTTTAATCTGGAAAGGTAAACACCCTTGAATCTGCTTGCCTATCCTGCAATTACCAAAAGATGAAGAAGTGCCTTTCCGTCCCCTCTTCTAAATGTATATTTTTTAGCAGCTCAACTGCAACACTGATCTGGTTGGGGTGTTATAAATTATAGAGACCCCATTCAGGCCATTTTGTTATCTAGCTCATGTAAATACTCTTTGATGGCTCAGTTGGAAGCAGGGAGATTTGGGAAGATTCCCTTTAAACCACCTTCATTCTTATGCCTAAGGTATGGGACGAGATGCGACAGATTATGAGATATGACAGGATTACGCTGTACTTACCTATATGGGAGAGAGGGCCTTTGAGAGAACTGCAGAAGTTACACGGCTTTAAGGAATGGTACTCCGGGGGGGGGGGGTCCATTTTATCTACTAATGACCATCTGAAATCATTCCAAGATTTACAGGAAGTTGGTAGAGTATCTCACAAAAGTGAGTACACCCCTCACATTTTTGTAATTATCTGATTATATCTTTTCATGTGACAACACTGAAGAAATTACAGTTTGCTACAATGTAAAGTAGTGGGTGTACAACTTGTATAACAGTGTAAATTTGCTGTCTTCTCATAATAACTCAACACAACCATTAATGTCAAAACCGCTGGCAACAAAAGTGAGTACACCCCTAAATGAAAACTGGGCTGCAGGGCATTATTCCAACATAACGACCCCAAACACACCTCCAAGATGACCACTGCCTTGCTAAAGAAGATGAGGGTAAAGGTGATGGACTGGCCAAGTATGTCTCCAGACCTAAACCCTAATGAGCATCTGTGGGGCATCCTCAAATGGAAGATGGAGGAGCGCAAGGTCTCTAATATCCACCAGCTCCGTGATGTCGTCATGGAGGAGTGGAAGAGGACTCCAATGGCAACCAGTGAAGCTCTGGTGAACTCCATGCCCAAGAGGGTTAAGGCAGTGCTGGAAAATAATGGTGGCCACACAAAATATTGGCACTTAGGGCCCAGTTTCGACTTTTTCACTTAGGGGTGTACTCACTTTTGTTGCCAGTGGTTTAGTCATTAATGGCTGTGTGAATTATTTTAAGGGGACAGCAAATGTACACTGTTATACAAGCTGTACGCTCACTACTTAACACTGAAGAAATGACACGTTGCTACAATGTAGTCACATGAAAAGAAATAATGAAATATTTACAAAAATGTGAGGAGTGTACTCACTTTTGTGAAATACTGTGTGTGTGTGTGTGTGTGTATATATATATATATATATATTGTAAGGGATTAGCTCAGTAGCAGGGTGTGCAGGGCCCCCTGGATGGGTCACAGCACAGTGAAGTAGGCATGGATGGGGTATGATACTGTATACCCTCTCGTGGATTTTTTTAGTTCCGTCATGCCCCTATGCATAAGCTAAGTGTACTCCTTTTAGACAGTTTACCGCTGCACTTATGGATCAGTTAGCATCTACTACAGGCAGGAGAGGTCTCATTTTTTCCCTTTTATAGAACACTGTTTCATAGTTCCCTTGTTAACATACAACTCCCAAGAATAACAGGCGTTCCAAAGAGGTAGATACTAAGTTACAAAATCGGGTCGGACAATAAGAACCCTCAACATACAATTGTTCCCTTGATACTTTGTCACAAGATATTTTCCCTTTTTTACTCTGGAGAGGACGGACATCATCTACGATTGACTAGGTATTCACGTCGCCATTTGACAGATTTTCCTCATGTGAATCGAATACGTATCCCCGTACTGCCTTGATTTTTTTAGGTGCTCTCCCATATGTCATAGTATGGGGTAGGTACGGATGAAGTGACACGACACTGGGTAGGTCCCCCGGGACGTGTGGGA
>BLSH010185810.1:1356990-1368764 GCA_018402905.1 Glandirana rugosa
GTTTTGTCGAGTTCGAGTCAACTTTTTGGCAACAATGCAAAATGTTATGTTTGGCGTAAAAGCACCACAGCTCATCACCCTGAACACACCATTCCCACTGTCAAACATGGTGGTGGCAGCATCATGGTTTGGGCCTGCTTTACTTCAGCAGGGACAGGGAAGATGGTTAAAATTGATGGGAAGATGGATTGAGCCAAATACAGGACCATTCTGGAAGGAAACCTGATGGAGTCTGCAAAAGACCTGAGACTGGGACGGAGATTTGTCTTCCAACAAGACAATGATCCAAAACATAAAGCAAAATCTACAATGGAATGGTTCACAAATAAACATATCCAGGTGTTAGAATGGCCAAGTCAAAGTCCAGACCTGAATCCAATCGAGAATCTGAGGAAAGAACTGAAAACTGCTGTTCACAAATGCTCTCCATCCAACCTCACTGAGCTCGAGCTGTTTTGCAAGGAGGAAGGGGGAAAAATTTCAGTCTCTCGATCTGCAAAACTGATAGAGACATACCCCAAGCGACTTACAGCTGTAATCGCAGCAAAAGGTGGCGCTAGAAAGTATTAACTTAAGGGGGCTGAATCATTTTCCACGCCCAATTTTTCAGTTTTTTATTTGTTAAAAAAGTTTGAAATATCCAATAAATTTCGTTCCACTTCATGATTGTGTCCCACTTGTTGATTCTTCACAAAAAATTACAGTTTTATATCGTTATGTTTGAAGCCTGAAATGTGGTAAAAGGTCGCAAAGTTCAAGGGGGCCGAATACTTTCGCAAGGCACTGTACCTTTTCTGTACAGGCAAAGTTGACGCCTTCTGTAGCCTCCTTGACGATATTCCTGAGTGTGGCTCGGGGTGAGTTTTCACTGCAAATAGCGGTAACCCCGAGCCACACTCGGGATCGCATCGCTGGATCCAGGCAGTGGTACTTACCTTGTCCCCTGGATCCAGCGATGCAGGTAGTGTCACCAGCACACCAGGATCTTCAAACAAGTCCAATCTGTAATGAATGATAACATTGTTACAACAACAAGCAATGTTTCGGAGCCGCGCAGGACCCCTTCATCAAGCATGTGACAAATTGTGTTACAACCGAGACACTATTTAAAGAACCATCCATCAATCAGTGACTTTTTTTTTGCTCAATTTTATTTTTTTATTTTTATCTTTTTTAAAAAAATATATATTTTTTTTTAATTTCATTTTGTTTTATTTGTTTTATTTTTTACTTATTTATCTTTTCATTTTTATTTTTATTTTTTTTTCATTTTTTAATATTTTTTCATCTTTTAACCTTTTGCAATGTTTTCTAATTTTTCAGGTTTTCCGTTGTTTCCACTTTTACTTAATTTTTTTTTTTTTTTTTTAAGACACTTTTTCTTGTCTAAATTTTTCCTTTTTCTCTTTTTTTTTTCTTTTTTCCTTTTTTTTTCTTCCTTTTTTTCTTCTTTTCTTCTCTCTTTTTTCTTTTTACCTATTTTATTTTATTTCTTTCACTTTTACAGTTAATTTGCTTATTATATTAGTTTGCTGCCTGGCAATGGTTTTACTTTTCTTCTTGCTTTGTTCTCTCCCCTTTTTTCTGTCTTGTTTTGTTGTTTCTTGCTTTCTTTATCTTGGCTTTTACTGCTCTGCAATAGTTCCAGTGCAGCCGCCTGGTATCACTTCACTACAGGTGTTTTTGACGCATAGTTGTGGCATCGGCTATTGGAGGCAGGTGACGAGCCTCCTACGTTGCTCGGCAACGCTAGGGCAAGCTTGAAGCGGCCCCCCGTCTAGCAGGAATGGACGGACTGCCTGGGCCCCACGCTGTCCCTCTTATTTTTAATACAGTTTTAGTAATTACTCCATAATAGAGGCTTTTTACCCTTGGGACCTATGAAGTAAATTTAGGCAAATTAATTGCGATTTTGCCCCCACTACTCATGGTGCTTTTATGCAGGGCCACTATTGTGTTTGTGTACGTTTTTAAGGCAGGAATATGACGTCACTGATGTCTAGGGGCGGGTCTGGGGTCAATCTTTCTAGTCACTGATTGGTAGATGATTTTTTAAATAGTGTCTTGGTTGTATCACAATTTGTCACATGCCTGATGAAGGGGTCCTGCGCGGCTCTGAAACGTTGCTTGTTGTAGCAATTTGATCATTCATTAAAGATTGGACTCGTTTGAAGATCCTGGTGTGCTGGTGACACTACCTGCTTCTATGACATGCAGTTCCAGCCGTTGGTCACTTCAGCACCCACACTACAAGTAAGCCTTGCAGGAACGTGTGCGTTGGGAATCTTATAACTGGATCCAGCGATGTCCCCCGCTCTGTGTCTGCGGGCTGTGTCCTCCGCCCGATGCCTCTGTGTGCTGGGCTCCGTTCCCTGCGAGCGTCACGCCGCACGGGGGTGGAGCCTGGCGGGAAATTCAAAAAGTGAAACACACAGTAAACATACAGTACACTGTAATGTGTAACATTACATTACTGTATGAAATCATTTCACATCCCCTTTGTCCCTAGTGCTTTGTCCAGTGCCCTGCATGCACTTTTATATTATATATGCCATTCTTTCTGCCTGGAAACTTGAGAACGTCCATGGCATAAAAAAGCGTCCCTTTACGTCAAAAGTGGTTTTTGATCAGCTAGAAAACACAGATAGTAAATAAGAATCATTTGCAGAATTTAGTGATACTGATTTTTGGGGAAATTATCATCAGACACTGAACGTAACGACAGCGACAATTCTGCAACTGAGCAAATTTCTGTATTTTTGACCAGATTACATTATTGAATAAATGTTATTACATTATCATCTTTGATAATTATTTATACTTATTATATTATATATATTTTTTCATATATATTATAATTTATGATTTTGTGTTTCAAACTTTATCATAACCGGGATGTCTACTAGACTCTGGTTTGGACAGATTTAAGTGAGTTATTCCTAAGGATTACAGGCCTACAATATAAAACGACAAATTTCCATGCAAAATAACGTACCGCTTTCAGCACCAAAACTCTGAAATAATCATACCGCCAGGGAGATTAAATTAATTGTAAGATAACATGGCCCGGTTTATTTGGTTTTATCATGGATTGTCATGGGTATAGTGGGGGAAAAGCTGCTAATTATTTACTTAATTCTGTTTCAAGAATAGTGAGGGGGTCTTTGGACAAATATACCTAGATAGATACAGACTAACTTAATACTGTTTAAAGCTACACGATGGGAAAAAATACCATGAACATTTGGAAACTAAGTAAAATGCTACAAGAAACGAATATTAATAATATATTTTTTTATATATATATATACACAGGACAACACTGGCACACACTCCTTTGGTGTCCTGGATAAATAGTGAAACACCTACAATATCAAGTGAACCTACCTCACCAGTTGTAACACAACCATCACCTGCTATAGACACTGAAGCATCACCTGTACACCTCACATCTCCGCCATCTGACAGGTACTAGCTTTCTTTTATTCAAACTATACATATTGGATTCTTTTTTTATATACTATTGCTGACCTCTTTCTGGAAATGGTGGTTGCCTGGATGTCATGCTAATCCACTAACTTCAGTACTTTCTAAGCTACTGACCCCCAAAAAAGTATGTGGTTAAGGATTTATGGCTTCACTGCCTGCATTCATGTTCCAGGGTAGTGATTTAGAAAGTTCTGAGGCTAGAACCAGCTAGGCAACCTTTTTAGAAGGAAAGGTAAGTAATGGAAACCTCCATTTTGCTTTCAGCTTCCTTGTTTTTTCTGTGAAGCAATGCTGAGAATTTGAGAAAGGTGGCATGGTGGCCCACTATGTTTGTTTACTACTATGTTGATATACTCTACAGTATGTCCTACACATTAGCTAAATCCTTATTTTTATTGTAAAAAGTAGTAACTGGTTGAGCAGTTCTACTTGCCTTGGAAGCGCTGCTCCGAGTATCTGCTTCTCTGGTTTGTCTTCTCTCCTCCCCTCACTGGACAGCCTCTATGTCCATCATAATTATTTTAGTAAAAGCCTTTTTTTTTTGAAAACTTCGATAAGCACAACTGACATCAGTAGTGACTTGAGGAGATTTGAGGTGGAATTTTTCACAGGTAACCATAGATAAGTATGTGCTTTGTGTCAAGATTTTCATCCATGGCTAAAAATTTGCTACCCAAGGAGATGTAGCTGCTGGAGGGCTTCAGTGTTAGATGTAATTTCATATTTCACACATCATACAGTGTGTTGAAAATCGAGATTAGTATTCTGTATATTATACAAGGAACATCAGTTGAACTTTAAGTTGTGACAATAGGAAACCATGTTCCCATATCTGGATTAAGGGATTTCTTTACAGCATGCTAATCTATGTTTTTTTTGATGTGTAAAGTATTTTGTTTGAACATTGAGAGTATTATCAGTTTTAGTAACCGTACTTGTTTTTGCAGTATACCTGGAAGGAAGGCGATAGCTGTCTATCCTTGTGAGGCAGAGCACAGCTCAGAGTTATCATTTCAAGTAGGCGAAGTGTTTGAAGATGGTAAGTTATTTTTCTTTAAGTAGATAGGTGCTTGGTCATGTTGAATGTTGAATTTGGTATCCCATTTAGTTGATGTCTTTTTAATTAAATTTAAGTAAATTAAATCTTTTTTTTTTTTTTTTGGTATCCATTAACATTTCTTTTTCATACATCGCGGGACACAGATTTAGGCTAATGTTCATTACCTACTGGCTTATACTTTATCAGGTGAATGGACACTGGTAGACAAAGTCTTAGACAGGAAGTGATCCCCTATATAATCCCTCCTGTACAGGAAGCACTTCAGTTTTTTACCAGTGTCTGCAAGGTGAATGGGCATGTTTGTTTGAGCTCTCTGAGCTCCAGGTCTTTAGTCCCAAAACCGGTTCTTAAATGAATCAAGGGATTGACCGATCAGATCCATTTGAAACCAGCTATATGCTTAGATAAATGGTACCCGAGCCTCGCAAAGAAGACACAAGGATCCTGAAAGGTTTTGCCTGTAACCCAACCTCTGGGCGCTGGACCCTGAGTAGTGGAATCCTGGACACCACAGAGCTAAGGCATTCCTGCAGGGTGCAGTACAGGTCCAAGGGCGTGAATCCTAAACATGAAAAGGGTACCCAGTCCTTGAAAGTCCTCAAGTGACAGGAACCCACCATGATGGGAGAAGATTGGCCTCTTAGTTTCTAAGGCTGCCCTGCGCCTGGATGGGTAAGTGAGAGCCCCCTTATTTACTTATTATGGGAGTGATTGTAACAATCAGTCAAGCTAGGGTGTGCACGTGCAATCGCATGATGCTTGGAAGTTTGTTGACAGCCATGACTCATGCGGCTTTGCCACAGGCATGCACCGCAGCCTAACCTGGGCGCTTGAAAACTTGCGTCATTGGCGAATACAGCCACGCCCGTTTGCCGGGACTGCACACGTGCATGCGCAGAACATTCCGGCGCACAGCCAGCTTATTTAAGCTGTGTAGGCCAAGCATGCGGTGCTTCCTGGGGACAGCTGTGGGACACAGAGCAGGCTCTGAACCAGGCATTTTCAGCAGTTTATTTCTCTTTACCCGGGCCACCAGGGTCATCAGGTGTTGCTTGGCAGGCTAAGGTGCTTAGCAGGATTGTTGCGTAGGGGCTTGGTGAGCCCTATTAACGGGTCTCCCTTCTGGGGTATGTAAATACTAAACCCAGGTACTCCCTTTTTGTGGCTTACAAATATCTTCAAAAAAGAGGAGTGAGACTAACACTACAGGGAAGGGCACATCTATGCTGTCAGTAACTCCTGAGGAGCCTAGTCAAACCCCTAGTGTTGTATCCCTTGAAAGTCCAGAGGCTTCCGTGCAATCTGAGCCGCTGCGTCTGTCTGGTATTGGGCCCATAGTCATCACTGCTGCTTCACCCTTTATCACCAGGGATGAACTGTCCTCTGGACAGGGTTAGAGCGCAGGATTGCAGGCATGATTGCTTCCATCCCACATGGTGGCAAGAAGCGTGACAGGTCCCCCTCCCCTGAGCCTCCTAATTTGGAGTAGGAATGGGTTGAGGATGGGGAAGAGCTAGATGCTAAGGACTTAGGAGATGGCCTGGCAGATGAGTCTGCTTCTGAGGAATCTGGGCCAGAAGATGTTCAGTTGGTATCAGCCCCTTAGTCGCAGAGACTTTTGATCCAGACTCTTACCGAGATGGTTCGTTCTGCCTTTGTTACCTCCTGCAGAGGTTTCTGAGCCTCCCTTGTCCTCCATTGTGGGCCCTGAAGCCTCCTCAGGCTGCACAGGCTTTCCCCCTGCACCTGCTGTTGGAACCGGCTGTCTATGCTGATTGGGACTATCCTGACAGGATTTTTGTTTCTCCTAAGAGGTTTTCCCTTTTTACATCCCATGGAGGAAAAGTTCGCTAAGAAATGGAGCATGCCAGCCGTAGATGCGGCAGTCTCTTCCTTAAACAAGAACTTAACTTGTCCAGTGGATAACGCACAGGGCTTGAAATAGCCTGTTGACAAGAAACTGAAGTCATCATTAAAGGCTTCCTTTTCTTTGGCTAGTTCAGCTATTCAGCCAGCTGTCACAGCAATTGGAGTCTGCAGGTCCTTAAAGGAGCAGGTCAGATGGCCTGACAGGCCTAACCGGGAGGATGATCTTGCTGAAAACAGGACATATATTCCTCAAGTGCCGTGTTTTGCTGTAGAGACCTTTAAAGGAATCTATACAGCAAGTCTCTCTTATGGCTATCTTGTCTGTACACACGCGCAGACTTCTATGGCTTAAAAACTGGTCTGCCGAGCTTCCTTGTAAGAAGTTATTGGCAGGATTCCTCTTTCATGGGGAACGCTTGTTTGGTGATAATTTGGGCGATTATATATCCAAGAGATTTCCGGAGGGAAGAGCTCGGTACTTCCTGTGAAGAGGAGGACCAGGCGTCCCTCGTTTAAAACTTCAAGGACTGCTTCCTCAAGTGTCTCAGCGCCAAGGAGGTTCCGCCACCAACACGGCGATAGAGCTAGGCGCAAGCCACAGGGCCAGAAGAAACCTTGGGTCCAAAACAATACCAAACCCAGCACCAAGCCCTCCTTTTCAGGGGACCCCCCCCACTCTATCGGGTGGGGGGAAGGCTGCTGCACTTTGCAGACTTTTGGAGAACAGTGGTTCAGGACGAGTGGATCACAACAGTGACCCAAGGTTACAAACTGGAATTACAGAGGGTTCCCCCTCAGATGTTTCGAAGATCCAGCGATCCTCCAAAACGAAACGTATTATTTCAGGCACTAGATCATTTAGTGCATCTAGGAGTGATTATACAGGTTGCTGTATCTGAAAGGGGCACAGGGTTCTATTCAAACCTGTTCACGGTTCAGAAACCAAACAGGGACGCAAGGCCCATTTTGGATCTAAGATCCCTGAACCAGCATCTATTAATCCAGTCCTTCCAGATGGAGTCTGTCCGCTCAGTAGTAGCCTCACTCCAGATGGGAGACTTCTTAGCCTCCATCGATAGCAAGGATGCATATTTACACGTACCTATCTTTCAACCTCATCAGTTTCCTGCAATTTGCAGTAGAGGAACATCATTTCAGTTTGTGGCACTGCCCTTTGGGCTTGCCACAGCACCTTGAGTGTTCACAATGATCCCTGCACCTGTACTGGGTCTTTTAAGGGCCTAGGAGATCTTGGTCCTCGGATACTTGGACGACCTCCTGCTCAGTGATCACTTACTGCCACCTGTAAGGATCTGTGCCCGGAAGGATCAGGTGCATCAGAAAAGGGGCACCAGACAACCCTCCATTCGGCTCTGTATGAGTCTTCTAGGAAGGATGGTGTCCTCGGAGGCAGTGCCCTATGCCCAGTTCCATTCCAGGCCAATACAACATCTTGTCGGCTTGGAACAGGGGAGGGCAAGCCCTGGATTATCCCATGTTCTTCTCTCCCTGGGCATGTTTAAGCCTAAGCTGGTGGTTGCAGGATCAGAACCTGCAAAAGGGATGATCCTTCCTCCCTGTGTCTTGGAGAGTACTGACCACAGAGGCCAGTCTCTCGGGCTGGGGAGAAACCCTAGAGGGTCTCACAGCCCAAGGGAGAGATGGTCAAGGACAGAAAAGAGCCTGCCCATCAACATCCTGGAGTTGCAGGCAGTATGTCTGGCCCTACGGTCGTGGAAGTTAGAGCTTCAGGACTGCCCTATCAGGGTTCAGTCTGACAATGCCACTGCAGTGGCCTATATAAACCACCAGGGTGGTACCAGGAGACCTTCAGCTCAGGAGCTGAACCACATACTAGCCTGGGCAGAGGGACATGAGCCAGTTCTATCGGCAGTTCATATCCTGGGGGTAGAGAACTGGAAGGCAGATTATCTCAGCCGCCAGCTGATCTGCCTGGGGGAATGGTCCCTACACCCGAACGTGTTTCGGGAAATCTACCAGCATTGGGGATGGCCAGATGTCGATATATTGGCATCCAGGTTTAACAGCAGTTTGTGTCCCGAACAAGGGATCCCCCGCCCTGCTCTGGTGATTCCATGGAGCCAGTACTCCCTGGTTTATGCTTTCCCCCCGATCCCTCTCCTTCCACATTTGTTGTGCAGGATTTGGAGAGAGGGGGTTCCAGTCATTCTGGTTGCACCAGCCTGGCCCAGAAGGCCCTTGTTCCTGGAGATTGTGCTTCTGCGCCTCCCTGATCTACTGTCTCAAGGTCCTATATTCCACCCCAATTTACAGTCTAAATTTGACGGCATGGCTATTGAAGCCATGGTATTTTTTCGTCATACTTACCTGTAAAATTATTTTCTTTGAATACATCACGGGACACAGAAGTCCCTCCCCTCTTTTTGAGGATTCAGTGCTTCCTACAAAACTGAAGTGCTTCCTGTATGGGAGGGGTTATATAAAAGATCACTTCCTGTTAAGGTTCACCTGATGATGAAGTATAACCCAGTAGGTAATGAATATTAACCTAACTCTGTGTCCCATGATGTATTCAAAGAAAAGGAATTTACAGGTAAGTATTACGAAAAAATCCTATTTTTTTTTAATCACAAATATATGTAAAAAATTCAAAATTGTTTCAAAGAGGCACCTGTATATTTGGCTGGAGGCACTTGTACAAGGAGAATGTTCAGGCACATATGTATGTGTAGTTTCATTAAAGCAGTAGTAAACTCAGTTTTTTCCGCTTGTGTCTACAGGTAAGCCTATAATAAGGCTTACCTACCTGTAGGTACAGTGAATATCTCCTAAACTTGCATGCAGCTGGTGACGTTACCGGTACATGCACTCTGAAGGTCCAGCGCCACTGGAAGGCTTTGTTTTAAGGTAATACTTGCATTATGATATTGATTTTGCAGGGGATTTTTTTTATTCTTTTTTTTTTTTTATTTATTTATCCACTTGCTGACTGCCAACCGCAGGTTGACGGCGACAAGGTGGCTCTATTAGGCAAATCGCCGTCATATGACAGCGGCAGCGAGATCGTGCACTGTGAGCGCGCGCACGCCGCCGGAGGTGCGCTCGTGCGCTCACTGTGTCCGGGGGGGCCAGGGAGCAGGTAGGGCGGACTCTATCTCCGCCGGCTACCCGCGATGCCCCCCCCCCCCCCCCGCAGTGAAAGAACGGAGATCCGTGCATGTAAACACAGATCTCCGTTCTGTGAGAGGGGGAAGGACTGTGATCACAGGCTTCCTCTATATGGAAGCCGTGATCATCCCCTTTCCCCAGCCAGGGCAGCCCACACACAGTTAGAACACGCCCAGGGAACACAGTTGACCCTTCGAGCGCCCCCCCAGGTTAACCCCTTCACTGCCAATGGCATTTACACAGTAATCAATGCATTTTATAGCACTGATCGCTGTATAAATGCCAATGGTCCTAAAAAAGTGTCAAAATGGTCCGACATGTCCGCCGCAATATCGCAGTACCGCTAAAAATCGCATATCGCTGCCATTACTAGTAAAAAAAAAATAAAAACCCCAGAAATTAATTCTCATCATCCATAAATGCGGCGACTTTTGCGCAAACCAATCAATAAACGCCGATTGCGATTTTTTTTTTATTTTTTTTTTTTAATACAAATATGAGGAAGAATATAAATCGGCCAAAACCATTGAAAAAAAATGTTTTTTTATATATTTTTTTTTTGGATTTGTATTTTAGCAAAAAGTAAGAAATTTGTTTTTTTTTTTTTTGCAAAATTGTCGCTCTTCTTTTGTTTATAGCACGATCAGAAATGACGCAGCAGTGATCAAATACCACCAAAAGAAAGCTCTATTTGTGGGGAAAAAAGGCTGCAAATTTCGTTTGGGTACAACGTTGCACGACCGCGCAATTGTCAGTTAAAGCGACGCAGTGCCGAATCGCAAAAAGTGCTCTGGTCCTAAAGTGTGAAATCCTTCCGGGGCTGAAGTGTTTAAAGAGCGCTTTACTACCACTTTAAATGTAATCATTGCTGCTTCAGCTGGTTATTTGTGTACTCAATAAAGTTTGATGTATTTTTTCAGTTTTTTTTTTTATTCTGTAGATTTTTGTATCAGTAACCATACTCCTGTGGCTCACTGGTATGGTCCTTAGGCAGTTCTGTCTTCTTTTTATGTGCATGGTTTTCTTTTGGCCGTAGAGCCCCACTGTAATGTAGTGAGTGTGCAGGCTACTAGAGGTTTCTATGCTAAAACTTGTTGAAGTTGGTTGCTTCCCAATTCCCCTTGTTTTTTCTGCTTCAGCTGTTTACCTACTCTAGCAAGCTAATGGTGATTTTGCCACCTCTGCACATTATCACTTTCATTACACGTCTGTTGCACTTTAAACAAATGGTTGTTGGTACCCAGATGTGGGTACAGTGTATAAGGATTAATTACATTGTCTAAAGCAGCGCCATTTCCAGACATTTCCTGTTTTTATTTACTACATTCTACCTAATAGGCAGAATTTTACTGGAAGGCAGCAGCTTATAGGTTCCATTTATCCTAAGCGCAATACTCACTTTATATTTTATTGCTAACTAAGTCTGAACTTCAACTTGGTGTATTTTCACCTTGAATGCCGAATTGGGATTATACCTACTTTATATTGGTTACATTTTCGCATAGCTTAACGTTAAAAAAAAAAAAAGCTTACATTTTTTTGATGCCTTCCTCTGGGCATCTGTTTAGTTCTCTGGGAAGCTGTGTTTGCCATAAGTAACTATGTCTGTACTGGACACTTTTTGTGTATGCAGAAGAGATCACTCGGCACAGGACCTGGAAACATGTGGGGATCACTGAAATAGCAATGTCTACTTCAGTGATTTTTAGCTTCTGGGTGACCAATCTGGTCCAATGTAACTATGTATAACATACAGAATACAGAACACTTTTAGAGAGCCAGCATTTAATAGGTAACTTCACTATGCCATTTAGCAGGCACATAATATTAATGTGATGAGATGACAAAAATGACAGAATAGAAAACGTGTGTTTTTATAATAGTTTTAGAACACGGACGATTTACCGTATCACTTCAATGGATAATTTACGACCGAGAGATTTTCACAAGACATAAGACATACAATATGTATCAATGTAACCTGGTCTAACCAGTGGGTCTTCGATTTTTAGTGACTTCATCTGTAACGATAAAGTCACTAGGGGTGTACAAAGGTCCAGGACACGGCTCACTAGAGAAGACGTATGTGTTTTTCACAGGTCATGTCTGTATCAATGAATACCGTTTGTGTCGAAGGGTCTCTTGATTTGTCTACGGGTCTCCTTCCGTAGTTTTTTTACATTCGAAAAAAAAAAAAATTGCAATT
>BLSH010185810.1:1422682-1434052 GCA_018402905.1 Glandirana rugosa
AGAATCCTAGAGTGTCAGCTAAAGGCTTACAAAAGTCTCTGGCATATGCTAACATCCCTGTTAGCGAATCTACGATACGTAAAACACTAAACAAGAATGGATTTCATGGGAGGATACCACAGAGGAAGCCACTGCTGTCCAAAAAAAACATTGTGGCACATTTACAGTTTGCACAAGAGCACCTGGATGTTCCACAGCAGTACTGGCAAAATATTCTGTGGACAGATGAAACCAAAGTTGAGTTGTTTGGAAGAAACACACAACACTATGTGTGGAGAAAAAGAGGCTCAGCACACCAACATCAAAACCTCATCCCAACTGTGAAGTATGGTGGTGGGGCATCATGGTTTGGGACTGCTTTGCTGCGTCAGGGCCTGGACGGATTGCTATCATCAAAGGAAAAATGAATTCCCAAGTTTATCAAGACATTTTGCAGGAGAACTTAAGGCCACCTGTCCAGCAGCTGAAGCTCAACAGAAGATGGGTGTTGCAACAGGACAACGACCCAAAGCATAGAAGTAAATCAACAACGGAATGGCTTAAACAGAAGAAAATGCGCCTTCTGGAGTGGCCCAGTCAGAGTCAAGAAAGCAATTCACACCATACAGCCCAAGAATATTGCTGAACTGAAACAGTTCTGTAAAGAGGAATGGTCAAGAATTACTCCTGACCGTTGTGCATGTCTGATCTGCAACTACAGGAAACGTTTGGTTGAAGTTATTGCTGCCAAAGGAGGTTCAACTAGTTATTAAATCCAAGGGTTCACATACTTTTTCCACCTGCACTGTGAATGTTTACATGGCGTGTTCAATAAAAACATGGTAACATTTAATTCTTTGTGTGTTATTAGTTTAAGCAGACTGTGATTGTCTGTTGTTGTGACTTAGATAAAAATCAGATCACATTTTATGACCAATTTGTGCAGAAATCCATATCATTCCAAAGGGTTCACATACTTTTTCTTGCAACTGTATCTATATATATATATATATATATATATATATATATAAATAAATAGATCTATATCTATATATAGATATATATCTATATATATGTTTTTTTATATATATTTTTTTTCCCTACACTAACCCGTCTGCACCAACTGACAGATTTCTAACTATCTATCTAGTTAGCTATCTATTTTCTTTTCTTTTTTTTATATATTTAAAAAATCTATCTATCTATCTAAACTGCCTTTCTTCAGGACCCTACACTATCTCTCTAACACCGCCGCCGACACACTATTATAGAGCCGCTGTACAAGCGGCTTTATATAGTGTGGGCGTGGATTCAGACTGCTGTGCAGTGATTGGCTAAAGGCAGGATGCCTTTAGCCAAACAAAGATCTCACAGCAGGCCGCCCGCTGATTGGCCAAAGCATGCAGGTCATGTGCATGCTTTGGCCAATCAGCGGGCGGCATTCCGCGGACATTTTAAAACATTATGGGGCACACAAAGTTGCCACAAACGCCCCATAATGTTTGGGAAAACCCGAACGGGCAATGTTCGGATCGAACATACGTTTGATCCGAACATGAACCCCATTCCTAATCAGGAATACACCAACATCCCGCTGGCAAAATCTGCCAGAAAAAGAGAAGAGTCAGACCCCTATATGTCTCCATGCCGCCACTTTATCTCGTCCAGCACCAAAATGGCGGTGGGAAGTGACACAACTGCAGCGTGTGCGTCACCGCGCATACCCAAGAGGGGCTAAACTGAAGGTAGCCACTGTCGGCTGAGACAGTCCCCCGGACCACAATTGGAGTAAGGGGTGGAGCGCCATTGTCCAACCAGCAATGGGGCGCCCGAAAACATCCAGACCATATTGGCCATGGGGAGAATATTCTAGACCCTTAATTTCTCTGTAAGTGGGCAAACTTACAAAATCTGCAGGAGATCAAATAATTGTTTTCCCCACTGTATAAAGATTTCAGTGTTTAAGAAGGAGATACGTCTAGCATCGTGTTGCATGGTGAACTTCAAGTTAAATTTGTTATTGCTCAGTGCCAACATAGAGATCCTCAACTGTTTCTGTCCAAAGTAACAGTACATCATTGATATAACGATGCCAGGATAAGATTTACATCCAAATTTTCACAAACCTTTCTTCAGAAAAGCGGGTCCACTCCTACCCCCCCCGGTACAGACCCGCATGTGAGGGTGTGCAACAGGTATCCATTGCGACACCCTGTGCCTGGAGGTTGTGGGAGCCTTGAAAAATAAACACATTTCTAGTAAGTATAAATTCAAGTATCGACAAGATGAACTGATTATACGCTCAACAATTCTGATGTCTTTCCTTTAAAAACTAGCAATGATAAGGCGTGGGAGTGGGGAATGCTGCTATAAAATGCCTCAATGTTGATAGACACCAATATTGTGTCAAGGGGAACCTTAATTCCATCTAGGCGTTTTAGTAGCTCAGGGGTATCCTTAATGTAAGACGGCAAAGAGATTACATGATGACGCAATTGGGAATCTACAAACGCCTTGCTAATTCTGTTTGTGAACCTATGCCAAAAACGATTGGTCTCCTAGGTGGATGCGTCAGACTCATGCATTTTTGGCAAGTATAAAATGTATGTACCCTGGGATATTTAACTACCTTAAGCTTTGTAAGTGGCTTTGGGGTTGATTTTCTAAAGGGAAAAAGACTGCACTTTGAGTGCAGCGTGTAGTTGCACTCTGCAAGTGCAGTTGCTTCCGAGCTTAGTAAATGAGCAGAAACTCTGCTGACCTCCATCATCCAATCATGTGCAGGCAAAAATGCTGTTTTTTTTTTTTTTTTTTCCATGCACGTGATTGTGTAATCTTTGCAAAGTAAAGTCTTACCTCATTTACTAAGCTCTGGAACAACTGCACTTGTAGAGGGCAACTGCACTTTGAAAAAAGCACAGTCTATTTGCCTTTAGTAAATCAACCCCATTGTTTATAATATTCTGATGGTATACTTGAATTAGGAGTTCAGATAATTCCTTCAGAAAACTATCCACCATAATACCTGGCATTTTTCTGTAACATTCCTGATTATAAAGGATCTTAAGATACATATCACTGTATTGGTCTCTATTTATCAAAACATTACCACCCTTATTCAAGCCACTCCCCTTGGCTGCAGAGGACACTCGTTTGGCTGTTAGATTCAAAATATACTAATGATGCCAGCAAAGACATTGCTCTTCATACTAAGCCTGTGACTTGCAAAATTCTGACTTGACCATGTTTATGAGGCTTATATGAAAATGCTCTGTGCAGCCCAGGAGAGAAATGATTACATATAAAGGCAAAGGCACCAATTGGGGCTCTCAGTATTGGCTTGGGGACACCCACCTGGACCATGCTCTTTGGCTTTTTTATTTTACCACTTTTCTTAAAACTAGCCCATTAGCAGCGCGTGATTTTGCCCGCACCCAGGAGACATCTGTATTCCTACATAATGAGCAGGGACTTCCCTGAAGAGGGAGTCTTTATTAGCTCCGAAATGCATTGGATTTGGCTGGTCACAGCCCCCTGAACTTACCTCATGTAAACTCCTGGACACACCAGTGTTCTCTATACTGTATATCATTGTATTATACTCAAATGGATCCTACATTTTAACTATTTTATGCACAATAAAATTTGTAATTTTTACTTGTTCACTCTCTTGTCTGTGAGCCTTTAAAGCCCTATGCTGTATGAGGGAAACTCAGGTTTAATTTAACTCTAGGGATGTGGCCACAGCAGACACAAATTTTCCTCATACCTCTTTTGCTCACTAGTAGATATGGCAGAAACCAGGCTAAAGGGAGCCATGGCAAAACCTTAGATGAACATTTGCTCTGCCGAAGGCTTGCACAACACTTAATCTCAGAGTGACAATACCTTCTTTGCACTGAAGAAGGACACGTTTTTAACACCTGTCTCTGCATCAGATGCTAGCTCTATCTCATGCCCATAACAAGCGGCCCACCTGGTGACAGAAGCAGATTGTTCTGCAACCATGTCACAATTTCTTGGTCAACTAAAGACTTTAACATAGATGTCACTGTCCAGGGCCCCAAGATGCCAAACTCCTTCTTCAGCCCCACCGTCTCTACCTGAGTTGGATCCCAATATGCCTGGCCTTGAAAAGGCAGACATGAAAGGGAAAGAGGACCTGGAGGCAGTATTAGAAGAGGCTGATGAAGATTTTCCTCCCAAACACAACCAAACCTGAAGCTGGAGTGTCATACAATATGCTTGCAATCGTGGACATGCTCACATCTGCTGTGCAAAAAAGCCTTGGCTTTGCCTTGCCTGTTTCTCCTCTATCTCGCCATTCCCCTTTGGGTACAAGGAGATCTGCTGCAAAATCTACAAAATCATTCCCTGTTCATGAACAAATAGAATGGGCAATGTATGGTGATTGGGTACTCTGAAGATCTTTACTTCTCCAAAAGTGATTGTTGAGCTCTGTGCAGTGGAAAAAGCATTCTCCAATAAATGTCCAGTCCAGTAGTTGATCCTGCCATTTCAATCTTAACCATCTCACTGTATTAATTGACGATGTTCCTTCATTTAAAGATTGTGCAGAAAATTTGAGACACTCTTAAAGGCTTTCTTTACTCTTGCAGGCCCAGCTCTAAAGCCAGCTATTGCTGTGATTTCGGTATGTCAGACTGCAACTAACTGGATTAGGGCAATGAACAACTTCTGTCTTTCTCTTTTGTGTTAATGCCCTTGAAAGTGTGCTGAAACACATTTCCTGAAAGGCTTTAATCTCCATATGTGCAGTTATTTAGCTGAAAACTGCCTGTAAGAAATGCCTCACACGCATGCCCTTTTGAAGGTAGACCTCTTTTTGGTGAGGCACTTGACTAATTCATTAAAGATGTCACAGGGAGCAAGGTTCTTTTTCCAAAGTGTACAATTGTAAAACCCTTTCCTATGGATCTTTCACCTTCTATGCGCAAAGCACCCAACCACCCCACAACCAGGCCCTCTTCCATATAAAGGGGCATCTTCACTCCTAAGAGTGGGGGAAAGTGTGTTACAATTTGCCTCTCTCTAGGTAACAGACATCCCAGTCCTGTGGGTTCAATCTGTGGTTTCTAAGGGGTACAAAATAGAGTTCAAAACTCACCACTTTCTCTTTCAGCTGAACCAAAATTTGCCCAATTGATGTTAGATTTGCAAAATGCCCTGAACCATCTCTTATCCCAGGGAGTAATTGTGCCAGTACAAGACTAGTTCAAAGGGTTCTATTCAAGTCTGTGTGTGGTATAAAAGCCCAGTTGGGAGTATTCATCTTATTCTTGACCTAAAATCCCTCAACAAATTCCTTTAAATTGTAATATTTTGCATGAAATCTGCAAATTTGATTATTGCTTCCCTGGCACAATTGGAATACTTAGCATCTGTAGACATCCAACTTACCTATCTGCTTTTCTGCACTTTACAGTCAAAGACAATCATTTCCAGTTTGTCACACTGCATTTTGGCCTGAACTCTGCTCCAAATGTATCCACAAAGGCTCTAGCACCTACTCTTCCACTTCCAAGAACCTAGGACATTCACAGGTTATATGGATGATCTTCTCTTGGCAGGAAGTTAGATGAGTCCTTTATCTGCCAACGTCCACAGGACAATTCATATGCTCCATGTATATGGTCCAAAAATATGCTCTCCAGCGCTTTTATTGCCTAGGATACTTGGGTATAACCCTGGCTATGTCCCAAGCAAAGGCTTTTCTTCCAGAGAAGAAAATCCTCTCTCAGAACTCACGCTCAGGAAGTAAGGTCAAAGAGATATTCCATGGGCATTGTAGGCTCCATGGTAGCCTCCTTTGAGGATGTTCCCTTTGCTCAATTTCATTCAAGACCACTCCAGCAGAACATCTTGTTAACCTGAAACAAGCCTGCTCCTTCTGTTGAGTTGCCCATGTTCCTGTCCAGCCAAGCAAGGAACTCTGTAGCTTGGTGGATTCAGTCCAGCATTAACAGTACATAATTTCCATGCATGTGCTCTCTCATTTGCCCCTTATGGTCATCCGTGCTACATTGGATTAATGTAATACAAGGTTTCCCTGTGCTCAATGACCCTTGGGTTGTGTTATTCCACTGTACGGGCAAACCAGCAGGCAGATATACAAAATACATCACCCCCTGCTTACTGAACACTGCAAAAACACTTATACCCAAGTGGAAACAACCTATCATCCCCACTGTACGACACTGGCTTCAAGTAGTAGATCATATTTACTGTATGCAAGATCTTATGCATGACCTCGGAAACCAATCTACTACCACCAATAAAATATGGGCCTGCTGGTTTAAATTCTCTGCTTCCTTTTTGGAAATTATGTCTAAGCCTGACTAAAAAAAAATATTCAGCATGTCATATCCATTTACTGTTATAGATATTATACGAATGTGAGGCACCCCCCACTGCCTACACCACTTAAGTCCTAACCCCCTCCCACTCCCCCCTCTTTTTCCACTATTTTCCTATCCTTTACTTTTCCTTTAACCTCTTACATTATGTTAATGGCGTGTGCGAATGCCACTTTGGCCAAGTTAAAGTTTCATGAAGTATACATCTGTTTCATTGATGTAATGATTCTATTAATATTTTTTTTAGTCCTTCCTTATTGCTGGAAAGTGATAACAGATGCCAGTCTTTTAGGCTGTCCTTCACAGTTCAGGGAACATGATCAACAATGGATGCCAAGCTCCCCATCAACACCTTGGAACTCAGAGCAATCAAAATAGCTCTGCAACAAAAAAAGAGAAATGCAAGACAAGTCTACCATCTAACCTGGAAATCCTTTGTTGCCTTGCATTTTGGCCTCCACTCCCCCTCATATTTTCAGACAAGTGAACCCTGTCTCATATGAGGCACCTAGAAGCAATCAGGCCTGTCAACTGCCTGCCAACTACTGTGTATTGTACAAAGGTTCACATCCTTATATTATTAGCTTTACTTAGGGTTGTTTGTAAATGTTGGACACTAGGTCCAGGATATGCTCTTCCATTATGCTTTTCCAACCACCCATGAAATTGTTACACAACAAACACACAAACAACATTGTAACAATTGTTACAGCGACAAATACATCACACTGAAGTGACTTTTTGCCGCTTTGCAACTCCTACTGCTCTGCAGAAGGTTTGAAAGTCCACCTTGTTGATAAATGTTGAGGTAAATTGGTCACAAACGGTAGTGGTGCACCGAATGGAAATTTTTGTGCCGAAACCGATACCGAAAATGAAGGATGCACTTGGCCGAAAACCAATACCGAAAATGACAATTTCTAGAAAAAATGTATAAAAATAAATTACTTTTATTTTTTTTTAAAACTGTCATTAAATAATAAATGTTTTCTTTTCTTTTTTGATATAAAATTGTATTACTATATTCGAGTTTTTAATTACCATGAAGTTAATGAATAAAAAATACAATCCAGTAACGTAAAGTAAGTACTTTAATAAAGTAAAGTAAGTTACCCACATAAATTGGACACAGAAAATAAAATAAATACAATAATTAAAGAAATGTACAGTACATATGCTGCACAATAAATAATAAAAAAATTAAGAAAAAATAAAAACAGGCATAATAAAAAATGCCAACTTGAAGCACATTACAAGAGCTAAGACCCTCTATGCTTGTGTAGACATATTTTTTTTCACTGTTTATTGGTCAAAAATAGAAGAACCCTAAAACAAGACAGGGGGCACAGGCTTGAAACATGTTAGCCTATTTGGTTTTCCAGTTGTTCCATTATGTGATGTGATGTATCGTGGACTGGAAGCTGATGTTTTACTTTCAAGGACTTGCCTCTTCCTTAGAGCCAGAGCTCTGAAGAGAGGCAAGTCCTCAAAATATGTTAGCCTGTTGGATTTTCCAGTTGTCCCATTTAATTGTATTAACAAAGAGATGTCTTTTTTTTTTTTAAGATAATGCACTAGGCTGGTACCCCTTCTGTCTTGTTTTATTTCTGTGTATTCACTGACTTCCCTAGTCATAAGGCAAGGCATGTCCAGTGAAGCCAGCAGGGAAAAATGTGGGCAACAGTCTGGGGACCACTTCCAAGCACCGGATATGAGATTTTGGAGTTGATTTACTAAAATTGGAGAGACTGAAAAATATAGTGCAGCTGTGCATATTAGCCAATGAGCTTCTAACTTCAGCTTGATCAAAGCTTTGACAAAAAAAAAATGGAAGACAATTTGTTAACTTCTATGCAGAGCTACACCATATTTTGTACTCTCCTCCAGTTCTAGTAAATCAATCAACCCCTGTGTGTTTTCTAGTAAAATAAAGTAGAACAAACTACCAACAACACGAGTGGCAAAGCCTGGGCACTGGAAGGCCTGGCATCCGACCTATTCTGTTTCATATCCTTTTTTATGGCAGAAAGCCGCTATTCTGTTTTATAGTTTCTCTGTAAAAATAACATAGATATTATATATGTCTATGATATTTTTTTAATTCTTTTATTTTCAACTTAAATGAGAACTAATATTTTTTTCCTTAAGTTTTCTACTTAAGCTGTCAGCCCTCTGCATGTGCGATAAAACTGTATGTAGCTGCAGCTGTCTACATACATACAGTATACCACACTGTGTTCCGTGTATGAGCGGAGCCGGAGACTTCCCAGAACACAGACTAGTCTACAGTCAGTCTAGTCTACAGAAGCGGCGTTTAGTTCAAATTGGATCAAAAGCTGGAGTTCTCTTTTAAATTGTAAGTAATATAGTGCAAACACTGTAGAACTAGTAAAAAATTAACAAAAACAAGCAGGTTCCTCTTCTCATCAAGAATATGAGATGCTAGACTGAATAGTCTCTGACTCTGTGGTGGTGCTTGGGGCAGATAAATATTTGCGTGCAATCTGTGCAGGCAATGGAAAACGTTCCTTGTTCATGCGCCAGTACTCAGTGGATTGTGCTTCTCGCAATAGGCTGTTCAGATAAATAAATCTCCAGCTGTTGGGTAGCTGCAGTTGTTGTGGCACTGCTAAGGACCGGGTTGCATTCATGTAAAATTTCCTCAAACATGTCAGATATCGAGGGAGTGTGTTCCTCTTCACTTGTATGCGACCGTTTCTTTGGTATACTTTCCTCTGTGCTTCACCTCAAAATGTCTTCACCAGATGCTTCCATCACCTCCATTTGTGCCTGTATCATTTCCCGTGCATGCTGCTTTTTCTCTGCATTAAAATAATGCTCTTTAAATCTAGAACTGTTGCAATTCAGTACAGAGGGTTGGTCTCTGTGTCTTGAAACCGTTTGTTAACGGCCTCCAGTAGAGTGGTTTTAGCCGCTTTTACGCCACGGTCTGTTTCTACCTCTTTTCCTAGCAGACGCTTCAGTGCAGCAATCAGGGGAATAACTTCAGCAAAGGAAGCATTAGGTGAGCTTATTTCTTTTGTTAACTGTTTAACCACTTCAGCCCCGGAAAGTTTTACCCCCTTCCTGACCAGAGCACTTTTTGCGATTCAGCACTGCGTCTCTTTAACTGACAATTGCGCAGTCATGCGACGTTGTACCCAAACGAGATTTGCATCCTTTTTTCCCACAAATAGAGCTTTCTTTTGGTGGTATTTGATCCCCTCTGCGTCATTTCTGATCACCACTATAAACAAAAGAAGAGCGACAATTTTGCAAAAAAAAAAAAATAAATTGCTAATAGCTAAAATACAAATCCAAAAAAAATATAAAAAAACATTTTTTTTCATCGGTTTTGGTCGATTTATATTCTTCCTCATATTTTTGTTAAAAAAAAAAATTGCAATCGTGTTTATTGATTGGTTTGCGCAAAAGTGGCCGCGTTTACGGATGATGAGAATTAATTTCTGGGGTTTTTATTTTTTTAAATTTTTTTTTACTAATAATGGCGGCGATCTGCGATATTGGGGCAGACATGTCGGACATTTTGGACACTTTTTTGGGACCAATGACATTTATACAGTGATCATAAATTTAAATATCCACTGATTACTGTATAAATGTCATTGGCAGTGAATGGGTTAACTTGCAGGGGGAGATCTAGGGGTTAACTGTGTTCCCTGGGTGTGTTCTAACTGGGGGGGACTGGGCTACTATGGGCATAAGAGATCTAACTGATCCCAGTGACAGGGATCAGTAGATCTCCTATGCCGGCACTGACAGAGTGGGGAAACGCCGTGTTTACATCGGCGGTTCCCCATTCTTTAGCTGTGGCCGCTCATCACGGCTCGCCGGCGGACATCGGGTCCACCCGAGCCGCGGGCACACTCCTCAGGAGTACGGGGCGCGCGCCCCCTAGCGGCCACCTGCAGATCGCCGCTTTTTTACGGCGATTCGCGCTGGCCGTCCATACTGCCGCCGTAAATATGCGGTAGGCAGTGTGGAACCCATTAAATGGAGTTAGAAGAGACAAACAATGTTCAACTAACATCCACTGATGTGCGCTCAATGTTGCCGGCAGCTCGTAATCTGCAATGTATGCAGCTAGAACACGTTGTTCGAAAAGACTTTGGAGCATGTAGTAGGTGCTGTTCCAACAAGTGGCTACATCCTGCTGCAGTCGTTTTGGTGGAATTCCAAACTGTATCTGCAAGGTTTATAATCTGGAATAAGCAAGCGGAGAATGCTTAAAGTGACCCACAATTTTTCTTCCTTTTGATACTATATCTGATATGGTGCGTTGACTCAGCAATCCCCCATTCACAGCCAATGGTAGGGTGTGCACCATACATGGTATGCCTTTAAGTTCACTGTCCTCCATAGCCTTTGCCATGTTCCGCGCATTATCTCGGACAATCAGATGCACTTTAGACTTCTCAATGGGGCAAGTGTCAAGCACGGTTTTTAAAGCATCAGATATTGCTGCTGCAGTATGTGATCCAACAAACTCATGTGCGTTAAGAGGGATGTTTTGCAATTGAAATTTGCCATCTATCCACTGCGCTGTCAGGCTAAGCACGCTCGTTGGACTGACGTCTGAATCCAAATATCGGTAGTTAACCACTTCCCGACCGCCGTATGCAGAATGACGGCCGGGAAGTGGCTGAGTTATCCTGACTGGACGTCATATGACGTCCTCAGGATAACAAGCCGCCGCGCGCCCGGGGTTGCTCGCACGAATCGGACTGTCGCGTCACCTATCTACCGTTTAAAGTTAACGTTTTGTAGGGAGAATTGCGTGTACTCAAACAACCTAGTGTATGACGTCGTCGTTATAGACTACGAAATTTTTGGCACGAACTGTGAACGGGGTAACTCTTCAGATTTCACGTAGACTAACAGGCTCTATTACGCGCCTTGTACCGTTTCCGATACCTCCTGTCACTTGAATTTCCGTATGGTACATACCACGTGTGGGATGGTAACCGACACTTACCCCCTAACGACTCAGTTG